>CAUYRB010063892.1:0-14535 GCA_963574695.1 Propithecus perrieri
AAACGGTTCCCCATTCTATACCCGGCTAAATTTTACATTTGCTTTTTCCTTTCCCTTTTTTTTCTTTCTTTGTTTTTTTAATTTTTTTTTTTTTTTTTTTTTTGGTAGAGATGGTCTCACTCTTGCTCAGGCTGGTCTTGAACTCCTGGCCTCAAGCAATCCTCCTGCCTCAGCCTCCCAAAGTGTTGGGATTACAAGCATGAGCAACCATGCCCGGCCTTTACTATTTTTGATAGTTAAAAAGAATAATCATCAAACTAGAATATTCCATTTCTCATCGTTCATAAAGGTAATACCTATAGACGCAACTTCCAATTGAAGTTTTCCCTTTTTTCTTATTAGCTTAATGGAAGAATCTGTCTAAATGTAGTATATGTGTATTCAACAAACTATTGGATATATTAGTCTGGCTTACAGACTAAGTCAAATATGTCAAATTAATTAGAACCTTTATTTCTGACTCATCCTTTGGCATTAAGTAGCTCAGTGATTCGTACCATCACCCACACAATTGAATAAGCCAGAAATCTGAGAGTTTTCCCTGACTTTTCCCTCTCCTACACCATCAGTGAATTCATCACTAAATGCTACACATGTATACTTCAAAAAGAATTCTTTCACCTAAATTTGCTCCAGTTCCCTTTGATTCTTTCTGAGCGCACTCGTTTTTAAAATCAGGATTTTAGCAATGGTATCCTGGAGTTATCCTCTATGTTTCCATTGTTATTCTGTTAGAATTTATTCTTTAATTTTAGCTTTTGTAGCAGGATCCCTATCATGTTACCTGACATACAGTAAATATCCATCTAATATCAAATGAATCAATTATTCAATCATTTGATGAACACTAACTTCAAAGTAATTTGGTCATCATTTCCTACACAAATTTTTTTATAATTAAAATGTAACTTCTGGAATTATAAAAAGACATGATGTAATACAATGTCCAGATTCAGCTTTCAACATTGTTTTTTTTCTCTGTTGCAGCAATCATTGTAAATTATTTTCTCTTCACTTAACATACCTCTTTAATGTGCCTCTTTTTCAGAAAGTAATATTTTATTTTTTTAAAAAAAGTTAGCCTCTCTACTGGGCCTCTATTACTCAATGTAGGTTGTATACTACAAATAAGCAATTTTTTCAAATTCAAAACTGACCATATTATTTTGCTTCAATTTTTTTTTTTTTTTTGAGGTGGAGTCTTGCTCTGTTGCCCAGGCTGGAGCACGGTGGTATGATTATAACTCACTGTAACCTTGAACTCCTGGGCTGAAGCAATCTTTCTGCCTCAACCTCCCAAGTCACTGGGAGTACAGGCGTGTACTACCACATTGGCTACTTTTTTTTTTTTTTTTTTGTAGAGACAGGGTGTTGCTATGTTGTCCAGGCTGTTCTCAAATTCCTGGCCTCAAGCAATCTTTCCAGCCTTTGTTTCAATATATTTAATGACTTTTCATTACTCCTGGTATATCAAACAATATTTTTCTTATGGCTTATCAATGACTATATAACCTGACTCCTGCAAACTTCTTAATTCTGTGTCATTTTTTTTCTATATTTCTACCTTTTTTCATAATGACCTCTTACAGGTTCTCAAAAATTCCATGTTCCAAGGAATTTGAGTTTCCTCCTATTTACTTAAAGCTTACATGTCTTTGTGATCTCAGTTAGTATGTCATTTCCTAGGAGAAACCTTTCTCGAAGTTGCTAGGTCTTTATATACTAGAATGATAATGACAATAATAAGAAGTAACACCTGTATAAAACTGACTATATGCCTCCATGTGCTTAAGGCACTTTACATATATTATTTAATCCCCACAAAAGCCCTATGAAGTATGAGAACATTGAGACCCGGATGAGAAAACCAAGTAACCAAATATTTCAGTTACTTGCCCAAGGTATCTTATCTGGTAAGTAAGTGGTGAAGGCTAAATTGAAACCAGACAAACTAACTCTGCACCAGAGTTCTGCTCTTACATGCTTGTATGTTAAAACTCTTTTCCCTCAAATCATGAATATAATTTGTAATAGACTCTAAGATTTATGAGGGGATACAGTAAGTCTTCACTTAACATCATCGATAAGTTCTTAGAAGTTGACACTTTAAGTGAAACGACATATAAGAAATCATTTTTACCATAACCTAATTGATATAAACAAGAGGTTTTTTTTTTTTTGGCATGTATCTGGTCACAGAAACATCACTAAACTATAAATAAAGATCAATACACTCTTAATATTAAACATTGAAATAAAAGCGAGCTAGACATATGTTTAGGAATGAATAATAAAAACAAGTAAGGTAATTATTTAGACAAATATTCCCATTCAGAGTTTCAAGTGGCTGGAGCCTCTTCCGGCAGTTCAGGGCACAAGGCAGGAACCCACCCTGGACAGGACACCATTCCCAAAGCAGGGCACACTCACGCTTACACCCCAAATCACTCATCATAATTCAGACGTGCCAATTAACATAATGAGCGCAGCTTTAGGATGTGGGAGGAAGTCGACGTCCCTGGAGAAAATGCACAGAGACATGGGGAGAACATGCAAATTCCAAGGGAAAGTGGTCCTGGCCAGAAGTCAATTTTTTTTCCTTATCAATGTTATAAAGAAACGATGTTGAAGGAAACAACATTAACTGAGGACATGCTGTATATCCAAAATTCAAGCTCTTAAAATTTCCTCGTACTGAGGATAGTCTAAAATATCCAGAGAAATGGAGCCCTTTAGTGCCCTACCCAGGTCCCTTTTATAAGCTTTAGTTTTGCATCCTATTCCTGATGTCATCTGTCATAAAGAAAACCTAAAAGGACACAAAATTTGATTTCTGTAAAGGTAGAAGGCAGAAGCACATAGTTTGAGGGCTGATACAACTGAGGTAAAGCTCTCACAGGTGCAGGTAATGGAGGAAAATACTTCAAGGACCAGATCCTTCTTCAAAGTAAAAAACAAACAAAAAATCCTAATAAATAAAATCCTAAAGTGGGTACTAGTGAACACACTCACCAAAACTGAAATTAAAGAACAGCTAAGTGTATTAAAATAACTATACTCCCAGAAACATCCCAAACAGCTGGTGGTTGTTATACTAATGTAATTCTTGAGAGTTTGTAAAGCACCTTGACTTTTAATAGACTGTTAACTTTCTTCTTCACAGTTCTCCCAAAGTCCCTGGTCCCAGGAATTGCCATGGAGATTCTGGACAAGGAAATCCTCCCTCTCAAGCATAATGAGGGTCAGTCAGATTCCCTGTCCAAAGATTCCACTCCATTGCCAATGAAGCACCTGTGTTCTTGTTCCCTATCATATGGTGCATGGACTGGCTTGCTATTACTTGATGCTTATCAATTAGTTTTAAAGTTAAGTATGAAGTTTTGTTATTATTATTTAATTTTCCTTCACCACTGTATATATTGTTTGTTTAGCCTGAAGGATGAGGATCATGAGAAAGTACATCAGAGATTCATTGAGAAAAATGGTTTCAGCTGGAGATCCTGAAACCTAGGGTATAATAGATCTTGACATTGGTTTGGACTATGTAGCTGAATATAAATTGTGCTGCCTCCTGTCGGGAAATTTATTAGTACATTTGTGTATGTATAGCTGATTAATTTATATTAAGAGCGGGAAAGTTTTGGACTGCAGATGTAGAAACAAGTTTGTGTGAAACAGGAACATGTACTTGTGCCAATGCCTGACAAAGAAAGTGTTGAAAAGGAAGAGGGGAGGACTGATACTTATCATAAATTAGCATGTTTGATGCATTCACAATGATTTTCCCCAGGACTTATATTTATGTAATTCTGCACCTATCTTTTTTCTTTCTTTTTTTTAATATGTAAGTTCCCAACTCTGGTAATATAGTAGATGCTCAGTGCATACTTGATGACTGACTCAATAGATTTTATTGTCTTTTCCTTTATGCCTTTGCAACACTGATTTATCATTTGTAGAATTTCTTATCACTCCTCAAATCTTAGCAAAAAGTTTCACTCTGAAAAACTTCTGTGCTTGATTTTTCTAGCACCCTCTGCACATTGTTATCAAAGAAAACGTCTGATTTATGGCAAAACCATTACTTACAGATTGGGTTCCTGTTTAGTATAAGCTTATGAAAGACAAATTATATATTCTCATCTTATATTTTAGTCAGCAAAAAATATGACATAAAAGACTTTCAAAAAATCTGTATATCCTCAAATGAATCTCTATATTTCTCAAAGTAAGGTGTTTGTCTCCTCTAAAGAGGACAAATATGTAAAGATATAAAAATAAATCTATCAAAAGTAATTCCTTTACATTTTTAATAGAAATCACATATATACATTGATGTTAGTTCTGGGCTAAGAAATAAAATTATTTTTCCTATGAATAAGTATATATAATGGAAGTGGTAATTTAAGAAAAACAAACTCAAAATTATTAAACATATATCTATTTATGCTGAGTATATTGATTCATTTCAAAAATGTTGTAGCTCACCTGAATTTATTAGCTTGTAGGACTTATTGTTTCAAAAATGCAACATTCTGCTTAAAATATTTAATAAAGTATAGATAAGTTCTTACTAAAGTGTTATTTAATTTTGTTCTTATCAAATGTAAGAAAGTTGCAAAAAAATAGAGAAAAATTCCAAGAAAACTTAAATGAATATAGAAAAATATTACTCAAAAACCTTTATTATTTTAGTACCATCCCAGACTTTATATTTAGGAAAAATATAACTGCTGCCTTTGAAGCCCATTTGCAACAAATCATTCCCACTGGCATGAATGGATTCTAATTAGGTGTGACCCATTCAACAGCTCCAGTGCTTTTATTATTAATAATATTTCTTCATATAAACCTAGTGTATTCCGTTCTTTTTAGTTTGAAGTTATTAGCTATAAAATGCATTTGTGAATTTGATGCATATGCATTGGAAACAACATATAATTCTTAGGCACATCCGGGAGAAGGTTGTTGTATTATCTCAACATTATGTTGAGGCACTTTTAATGTTGAAGGCTTCTGTTGTGATGTAACATTGTAGTGTATTAAATTTGATATACATGCTGATAAAATAGAAACCAAGTGTATTAAATCATTTATGGAACCAGCCAGGAGATGCATAAATAAAATAAACAAAAATTATTGCATTTAAAAACACTCATTATAAATTGATTCTATGTTCTGACAAACATGACAAACACCAATATATTATGATAGTCACATTATCACATTAATCACTTAAATAAATAAAATATATCATTGAATTTGAGAAAAATCCTTTAAAACACGTGCATTAAATTTTCAGACCCCTTAATTCTAACATTATGTAATAGCCATATGGAAATACAACTTCAATATAAAATATTTTCACAAATACTTTATCAAAAAAGCAAATGGTTTATTCTCTTGAAGTTGAGGCTCCAATAGCTTAAGACTGTAATTACTTCAAGAAATATTTATTGAACCACTACCATGTGAAATTTACTGTCCTAAATGTTGTACATCTTTTATTAATATTATAATCCCCTGTTTTCGTGTTAGCAACTGCCTGTTAATAGTTACTGCTCACCATACCCAAATCAGAAGCTTTTGCATGAATATTCATAAACAATGGTACGTGAGAATCTTTAAATACACATTAGTCGCAGTGAATCATTTACATGTGAAAATATTGCCATTCAGTGTATTGGCTGAATTCAAGAATATGTTGTAGCTTACTCAAATTTATTAATATACTGATTTATTAAAACATAAAGGTGCAAGTGATATATGTAACTAATATTTAATATTGCAGAAATAAGAAATTAACTGTTTTAAGTTATTACATACAATTATATATGAGCAAAACTCAGTGCACGTATTTTCTTTAAAATAGTTTTGTACATTATTTCTTTGTCTTCTATTAAACTGATAAAACTTCTCAAAAATTGTTTGAGTACATCCGTTCCTGTATTGAATCCCATAATGTTTCACAACCTTCAGAGTAAAATGTGATTTAAATTACTCTGTTGTATTTAAGTATCTCAGTTACAATCTACATTATTAAGTACTCATTTTTTTTTTACATTATTTGCCATGTTCTTGATTCCCTAAGTTATTATTTGCTTGATATTGATAAGATGTTAAGAGAAATCACTGTGGAAAAAACTAATTATAAAAATAGTAATGATAATCTCTTGGACAACAATCAACGTATACTTAGAAGCTAAGCATAGGTAAAAACACAATAATATGAGTATAAATCAGTTTATGATGTAAAATTTACCAGACAGCAAAAGGTCATAATGTTTCTTATTATTTGATAATAAATAACAAAATATTTCCATTCTGGCGTCTCATACGTAATTTTAAAATAATTGCATTATATTATTCAGTTTATCAATTAATAATGTACTACCATGGTACATTTTCATCTCTAAATATTGTTTTTTCTCTCTCTTTAAGTTATAGGGTTTTTTTTGTTTATTTTTTAATTTCAGAATATTACAGGGGTACAAACACTTTGGTAACATTATATTGCCTTTGCACTGCTTGAGTCAGGCTACAAGCATGACCATCTCCCCAGACAGTGCACACTGTACCCATCAGGTGTGAATTTACCCACCCCCTCTACACCCTCTCATCTGCCTGATATCTGATGAATGTTACTTCCATGTGAGCACATAAGTGTTGATCATTTAGTACCAATTTAGTATTGAGTACTTGTGGTGCTTGTTTTTCCATTCTTGTGTGACTTCACTTCGAAGAATGGGCTCCAGCTCCATCCAGGATATTACAAGAGGTGCTAGATCACCATTGTTTTTTGTGGCTGAGTAGAACTCCATGGTATACGTATATCACATTTTATTAATCCACTCATGTATGGATGGGCACTTGGGTTGTCCATCTTTGCATTGTGAATTGTGCCGCTATCTATAAACATTCAAGTGTAGATGTCTTTATTATAAAATGACTTTTTTTTTCTTTTGGATAGATACCCAGTAGTGGGATTGCTGGATCAAATGGTAGTTCTACTTTTAGTTCCTTGAGATATCTTCATATTACTTTCCATAGAGGTTGTACTAATTTGCAGTCCCACTAACAGTATATTCGTACCAACATTTGTTGTTTTAGAACTTTTTGATAAACAGCAATCTCATTGGAGTTAAGTGATATTTCATTGTGGTTTTGATTTGCATTTCTCTGATGATCAGAGATGTTAGGCATTTTTTTTACATATTTGTTGGCCATTACTCTGTCTTCTTTTGAAAATTTTCTGTTCATATCCTTTGCCCACTTTTTAAATGTGATTGTTTGTCTTTTTCTCATTGATTTTCCTGAGTTCTATATAGATTCTAGTTACCAGCCCTTTATCAGATGTGTAGCATGCGAATATTTTCTCCCATTCTGTAGGTTCTCTATTCACTCTGGTGATAGTTTCCTTGGCTGGGCAGAAGCTTTTAATTTGATCCGGTCCCATTTATTTATTTTTGTTGTTGCTGTGATTTCCTTTGTGGTCTTCCTCATAAATTGTTTGCCTAGGCCAATGTCTATAAGAGTTTTTCCAACATTTTCTTCTAGAATTCTTATGATTTCATGCCTTAGGTTTAAGTCTATTATCCATAGTGAGTTGATTATTGTGAGAGGTGAGAAGTGTGGATCCGTTTCAGTCTTCTACATGTGGCTAGCCAATTTTCCCAGAACCATTTATTGAATAGGGATTTTTTTCCCCAGTGTATGTCTTTGTTTTCTTTGTCAAAGATAAGATGACAATGTGAAGATGGTTTTATATCTCAGTTCTGTGTTCTGTTCCATTGGTCTATGTCTGTGTTCTTGTGCCAGTACTCTGATGTTTTGGTTACTGTGGCCTTGTAGTATAGCTTGAATTCAAGTAGATTGATATCTTCCAAATTGTTCTTTTTGCTTAAGATTGCTTTGGCTGTACGGGGTTTTCTCTGGTTCCATATGAAGCATAGAATAATTGCTTTTTGGAGACACTGTCCTGCTCTGTTGCCTGGGCTAGAGTTCAGTGGCATTGTGATGGCTCATTGCAACCTCAAACTCTTGGGCTCGAGTGATCCTCCTGCCTCAGCCTCCCAAGTAGCTGGGAGTACAGGTGCATACCACCATGCCTGGTTATTTTTTTTTTTTCTATTTTTAATAGAGATGGTGTCTTGCTCTTGCTCAGGCTCGTCTAGAACTCCTGGTCCCAAGGGACTCTCCCTCCTCAGCCTTCCAAAGTGCTAGGATTACAGGTGTAAGCCACCACACCAGCCCTAAGTTGTACTTTTGAAATAAATTTTAGCTGAGTATAAGGATAATAAGAAAATGATTGTTCTATAGTATAGTACATGAACAATATTAGTAATTAATTAGGTATAATTGGACTAATTTATTTTCATTATACATATTTTTATATGTGCATTTTTCTTATAAGATAATGTTAAACATTATTGGAATTTGAATTTCCTTTTTGATTTTCCTTGTAATCAAACTTCTGCCATAATGGGAATCATTTTGCAATATCAGAACAAAGTTCTGAGGGCCAGTTTCACTAAATACTTATTCATAGTCATGAATAATTACAATTATTCACTTTGTTATGATTTTTATGAAAAGCAGAAGCATTAAATGACCTATTCATTGCACTTAAAATTATCATTTGCTTTTGAAAATATCAGGACTATTACTTGTATGAGATCTATTTTAGATAGTAGCAAAGATGATTCCTAAATCTGATTATTTTGTAAAGAAATATAAAAACATTGAGGCTATCAAACCAAACTAGTAGTTAATTCCAGTCTGTTAAAGATATAGATAGCTATGTTTGTGCATGTGTGTGTGTGTGTGTGTGTGTGTGCATTCTAGGCTTCTTTATTGGAATTTATATCATTTAGAAATTATATTTTAAAAAATAATAATAAAAATAATTTTTAAAAGAATTCTATAAATAATGAATTGACCACCAATTTAATCATCATGGATGACAGTAAATATATTTGGACAGTTAAAGTATTTTACAGTTATAATTCCTCCAAAATGTCACAATGACTAAATATCGTTTTTATTTAAATTATAATTATTTAAATGCATATAAAACAAAATTTAAAATAATGCTTATTAATATTATTAATTTATTGATTAATTTATCCATATGTTTACTTTACTGAATATATATGGACAGTCCCTGAATTATGGTGGTTCAACTTATGATTTTTTTTGACTTTACAATGTTGCAAAAATGATACACATTCAGTAGAAACCATAGTTTGAATACCTATGCAACTTTTTGTTTCTCACTTTCAGTGTAATATTCAATAAATTACATGAAATATTTAACATTTTATTATAAAATAGGCTTTGAGTGAGATGATTTTTGTCCTAATACAGGCCAGTGTAATTTTTCTGAGTATGTGTAAGGTAGTCTAGGCAAAGCTGTGATGTTCAGAAGGTTAGGGGTAGTAACTGCATTTTCAACTTACGGATTTATGGGGATGTAATTTCATTGTAAGTTGAGTATCATCTGCATTTTTAAATTTAAAATTTCTTTGTTTCTTTTTTAAAAAATTTATTTATTTATTTTTAAATTTTAATTATTATGGATACGTAAGTTTTCATCCTCTCATCATTTATTTACTTTGCCTAGAAGTAACCAATATAATCAGAGATCAAATGTCATATCATTTGTCAAATAGACTCTTGTGAAATGGAGTAAATATTACCATGCCCTGTCCATAATTGATATTATAGTAGCTAAATTTTTCTTATTTTGCGTTGTGGACCATTCACTATATAAAGTGCTTCATGAAACTTTTTCTAATTCAGTCCTTCCAAACAATTCTATGTAATAAATACTTTCTTTAATTTCAGTGCAGAGCTGAGGAAACTTAGCTACAACAGTGTCCAATTAACTCTCCAATTAAATAAATCTTGTAGCGAACAAGTGATAGGTTAGTGTCTGCACCTAATCAGAATCACTCCAGTTGCCATGTTCTTAACCTTTTTAGAGTGTACTGATTACAAGCAAGATGTTGAGACATAATAAGGATTAAAGACTTACTCTCTGTAAACCATTTATTTATTGTGAATATATTTAGATGTGTTGGGAAAATAATCCATAAGAAATCAAACATAGAAACATGATCATAAATTAAACATTGAGTTAGAAAGTAGTGCTAAAAACTAAAGGACAGGCCAGGACTTGTCACAAAATTCTGTAATATTAATTTTTCCTTTCCCATCTACCCATGTAAATGAGATTGTGCAAATGAGAGTTTTAAAAGGGTGATCTTTCCTACTTATAAACATAGCAATACATGCAGGTATGCCAAGAGAGCCAGCCAAAACTTATAGAGCCAATGCCCTACATGGTAGTTTACAAGAACAAGAGAATACATAGTGCGTAATGGGAGAGTAAAAAGGGTCTTTTTAATGTGACAATCATTTTAGTACTATATATGTACAATAAAATGAAAAAATGTTAAGTAAATTATAGTACCTTCACTATTTATAATAGACTATCATTAAATTTTGCTAAATATTATTTAATAACTTAAAATGCTTATTATATATTTTTAAGAAATTATCTCTTTTGGTATAAGTAGAGTAAGTGGGGCTAGACTTGTCCTACCATTATAATAACCAGAAACCTGGACAAAATATATGAGGCAGCTGTTTTCAGACATTGGATTACAGGCACTAGTGGTTTATTGCCATTAAGTGAAGGGAAATAAATGAAGTGCGCTCAATAATGACCCTGGCTTATTGCCTAGAGGCTCTTTTGGAACTATAATGAGGTGCCCAAGCTCAACGAGGAACTCAAGCAGAGTATGATGTCTTTCTCAGTTGAGTGACACAAATTCAAAGTGGTGGAGATGACTGGAATTTTGAGACAGCGTATGATTGCAAAAAGATCTATGCAGGAAAGATACCAAGAAACCTGCATAGTGGTTCTTTTAAGTCTTTGGATGAATACAAAGCCATGAATTCATAGGCTGAAAGTCCATGAAAATGATAGGATGAAAGTCCATGAAACTGAATACTTGTAACCTAATCAGTTCCCTTTGAGTTTTGACAAACCAGAGTTGAAATTCCTCATGGCACTTGGGGCACTCAGGAGAAACACTAGTAGTAATAGTAGTAGTAACAGTGGTTGTGTTGGTGGTAGTAGTATTGGTAGTAGTAGTAGTTGTAAACTAACCTTTGAATAAAGACTACACAAACCCACCTTAATAAGAGTTTAATAAAACTTTTGAAAGGTTTATGCTCATCTTCAAATAACTTAACACAGTGTTACAACAACATCTTAACAAATATTAAATGAATTAACAAAGTCCAGTCTCATCAAAATAAAATTTGTGATGCACAGCATCTATTCAAAATTTATTATACATTCAGAGTCACAGGAATATGTGATCCAAAACCTGAGGTCAATAGAAACAAACTAAATAATGACAAGTGTGATAAAATTATTAGACAAAAATAAAAGTAAAGACATTTTAACTAGGTCATATATTTAATGAAAAAAATAACATATTGAGGAAAAGTAAAAAAATAAAATAAAATAAAATTAACCAAATGAAACATTTCGAGATTAAAGATATCACCAAAATGAAAAATTCTTTAAATGGAATTAGTAGCAGAGAAGATACTGAGAAAGGTGATAAATGAACTTGAATACATAATATCTTAGTCCACTTGTGTTGCTATAAAGGAATACCTGAGGCTGGATCATTTATAAAGGAAAGAGGTTTATTGGGCTCCCTGTTCTACACGCTATACAAGAAACATGACACCAGCATATGCTTCCGGTGAGGGCTTCAGGCTGCTTCCACTCATGGTGGAAGGAGAGCTGGCTTGTGTAGATCACATAGCAAGATAGGAAGCAAGAGAGAGAACAGAGGAGGTGCCAGGCTCTTTTCAACAACCAGTACTTGGGGAAACTAAGAGAGAACTCATTCACTCCTATGCAAATGGTATCAAGCCATTCATGATAGATCTATTCCCATGACCTAAATACCTCCTACCAGACCCCTCCTCCAACATTAGGGATCAAATTTCAACATAAGACTTGGTGGGACCAAAGAAACCATATAAAAACCATAGTGTATAACAATAGAAACTGTGAAAGGTGAAGAATAGAATAAAAGAAAACAAAAATAAACAGAATATCAGTTACTTGCAGAAAAATATCAGATGTTTTGATATCTTGTGCATTAGTCTGGGGCCGCTAAAAAACATTATCACAAACTTTGAGGCTTAAAACAGCACAGTTGTATTCTTTCATAGTTCTGGATTTTAGATGTCTAAACTGAAGGGGTCAGCAGGGTTGGTTCCTTCTGAAGGCTATGAGGGAAGATCCACTCCATTCCTTTTTCCTAGATTCTGGGAACTGCTGGCAATTCTTGATTTCCCTTGGCTTGTAAATGCATCACTCTAATATCTGTATCATTCTTCACAAGGCCTACCCCTCTATATACCCTTCTGTTTGCCCCTTTTCTTCTAAGAACACCTCTCATTGGATTTAGAGAAGAACTTACATTTAGTATGATCTCATCTTGAGATCCTTAATTACATTTTCAAATACCTTAATTCCAAATAAGATCAGATTTGAGGTTCCAGGGGAACATGTGTTTTGGGGGCTGCAATTTAACCTGTGTCATATGATTAGAGTCCCGTGTAAAGCAACATAAGAGATAAAATGCAAAATAATATCTGAAGAAGTAATGTTCCCTCAAATTTCAAAGTTGATAACTTTAAACCCACAAACCAAGTGACTCAATAAAACACACATAGAATAAACACAAAGAAAATTATACTCAGGAACATCATAATTAAATTGCAGAGAACACATGAAGAAAATATCTTAAAAGCTGATAGAAACTATGCATGCTATAAAACAAAGGAACAACATATTTAAAGTACCTAATGAAAGAAGAAAGAACAAAGACTATAACCTTCAACTCACTTTTCTAGTGTAAATTTTCCTTAAAAATGCAGGCAAAATAAAATTTTTTGAAGAAAAATTAAATCTAGGAGATTTCACCTGCAATTGTCATGCAGTACAATGCTGAGAGATGTTCTCCTGGAAGATGCCCGTGTACATTTTATCTATACAAAGAAATGCATGATACAACACATGGTTATTGAGTGGGTAAATATATACTATTATAATTTTTTTTAGTGTTTGCTTTCTCTAATGTGAATTTTATTTCAATAACTAAATTTTGCATTTCATTGTGATATTTTCTTATATTTTTATATTCATTTTGATATTATTTTCTTGAAGTTTTATTATTTTCCTTCCATATCAATTTTTTCTCTTGATTTTTCTTTTCCTATTGTACAAGTGCTAATTTCCAGAACTATGCATTAAAAACACTATCTATGGATTTCCAATATTGCCGAGTGGAGTAACAATATTACTCTAAGGTCATTTCTTTACAATAAAATATCCTGGACATAACACAAAAGAACAAGCATAGGAAGAGTATGAAAGTTAGAAAGAAAGAAGCAGACTGCCTAGGAACCTTAGAACCTGAGGCATTACCTGGAAGTGAGTTCCCTTGTTTTTCTTATTTCCTCCTGTACATCCTGGTCAGGACACTGAAAAAGCCTCCAACCTGTGACCAACAGGCACAGACAAATTAGAACTCTGAGAAAATCCTGTTTTCCATATTCAAAAGATTGAAAAAAAACAACATACATTGTTTTTGGCAATATTTTTCCTGATCCAGCAAAACACAAATAGTAAAATTACAACCCTTCTCCCCATGTGGTTTAAGACGGTTTAGTGAAGGTTTTTCCACTGTGACATATTTCTGGCTTAGGAAGATTTAATTTTGTTAAGGTGGCAATATTTCTCAAAACAATATAAAGATGCAATGCAATCCTTATCAGAATTTCAATAACTTTTTTTTTTCCCAGAAATGAAAAAGCAGATCCTTTAATTCATATGGAATTGTAAGGAACCCAGATGGCAGAAACAATATTGAAAAATATAAAAAAAAAAAGAAAAAATGGGGAAGACTCATACTTCTTCATCTCAAAACTTACTACAATGCTACAGTAATCAAAACTATGTGCTACTGACAGATATATAGATCGATGGAATAGAATTGAGAGTCTAGGAATAAGCTCAAACATCTGTGATCAATTGATTCCTGACAAGGATGACAAGAGCATCCAATAGGGAAAGAATAGCCTCTTCAACAAATGGCGCTGGGAAAACTGAATACCCACATGCAAAAGAATGAATCTTTTCTCATTCTGTATACAAACAAACAAAAACTCAAAATAGATCAGTGATCTCAAATATATGAGAAAAACAATAAAATTATTAGAAGACTATATATATATATATATATATATTTTTATATATATATATTTTTTTGAGACAGAGTCTTGCTCTGTTGCCTGGGCTAGAGTGCCATGGCATCAGCCTAGCTCACAGCAACCTCAAACTCCTGGGCTCAAGCGATCCTCCTGCCTCAACCTCCCCAGTAGCTGGAACTACAGGCACGCGCCACCATGCCTGGCTAATTTTTTCTATATATTTTT
>CAUYRB010063893.1:0-38828 GCA_963574695.1 Propithecus perrieri
TAGCTCACAGCAACCTCAAACTCCTGGGCTCAAGTGATCCTTCTGCCTCAGCCTCCCGAGTAGCTGGGACTACAGGCATGCGCCACCATGCCCGGCTGATTTTTTCTATGTATTTTCAGTTGGCTGATTAATTTCTTTCTAATTTTAGTAGAGACGGGGTCTCGCTCTTGCTCAGGCTGGTCTCGAACTCCTGAGCTCAAAACAATCCGCCCGCCTCGGCCTCCAGAGTGCTAGGATTACAGGTGTGAGCCACCGCGCCCGGCCCCTGGAGATATAATTTTAAATAGCTAATACATTAATATGCTTACAATAAGAAATTTATTAGCCAGGCATAGTGGCAAGTGCATGTGGTCCTAGCTACTTGGGAGGCTGGGGCAGGAGGATGGCTCGAGTCCAGGAGTTCAGGGTTATAATGAGCTATGATTAGGCCACTGCACGCCAGCCTCAGCGACAGAGTGAGATCCTGTCTCCAGAAAAACAAAAAAAGCAATTGATACGTATACACAAAGAAGTTTCATCCTCATACCTGCACCATACATCTCATTTTTGGCTCTCTCTTAGAGGCGACCACTTTTATGAGTTTGTTATGTACCGTTCCAGGGCTTATACAGACAAACAAAATAGGAATACGTACCCTTATTTTCATATTTTCTCACACAAAAGAGTGCATCCTCATACACCATTCTGCATTCTGCATTTTTTGATTAGAACTAGGTCTTGGAAATTTTTTCATTTAGGTAAATAGAGCTTCCTAATCCTTTTTTGAAGATACGCATGTTGTATTACCTCAATCTGCCGTAGTTTACCTAACCAGGCCCCAGCAAGATGGAGACTTGATCTATTTCCAGTCTGATAAGTACATGCAGCAGGGGAGTTTTACAAATCAAATAGATTTCCTTCCTCATTCCCCAAAAATGCAGCCTACGTCTTCAAAACAGAAGACTTCAGTCTATTTTGCTTAAGGACGACAAAAGTCACCATCTGTTAATCCAATCTGCATCACGAGGAAAAGGAAAGTCACTTCATGGGTGTGAAATCTCCTCTCAGGCTGCAGGATGGGGAACTCCTGAGGGTCTCCTGCAGGGCAGCAAGGAGGGCTTCTACCCACTGTGATTCTTGTTTGCAAACGACAGACGTTGCCTCTGGACCCATGAAGCAGAGGAGGAATGCAAGGATGCATGGGAAGGCTGGAGAATGAGGCTTGGGAATGTGGCCGGAAGCCAGGAGTAGACAGCAGAGAGAATGTTCCTAAAGTCATGTGCTGCCGCAGCCACGCTGAGAAGCTGCCGTTTCCACCAACTCCATTGGACACTCCTCCCTGACATTGACCAACGACGCCTTCACCCCTGCCACCATACTCCAATTTCCTTACTTTGCCTCTTTCCTGCCTAATTCAAAGCCCCAGGAGCAAGCATTCAATTGCCTACACCCAAGTAACCAGGGAGGTGGGGAGAAGGCTTAAGCTTCTTAGTAAGTCAGACACCAGCTGCCACGAGTGTGCCCGTGGTGGGGAATCACCCTCAGATAAGTCAGGGATTGACATGCTGGGAAGCCCCCCAGATATCAAATGTTGTCTACAGAGTTCATATACGCTGAAGTCCTGCAAAGGGTATTCTGAGAAGTAGGAGCTTTAGACACCCTGACAGCAGAGACCAGAGAATTCACTCACAGAGCAGAAGCCCTGGAGGGCCATGGATATCACATGACTTTAGGAATTATAAGTCTCTACTTATTCACTGTTTTAAAAATAATATTCATGGATACTAAATTTTGTCAAATACTCTTTTAACATATATGAGATGATCATAGCAATTTTTTCCACTTGGCTCTGTTAATATGATAAATCTCATTAATGGCTTCTGAATATTAACTGTCCTTCCATTTCTAGAATAAACTCCACTTGGTCACAATGTATTATTTTTTAACATACTGCTGGAATCTGAATGCTAATATAGGCTGACACACTCCAAAAAACTAAGAGTTCTATTCTGAGCCCAAGGAACTTCCACAGATTAAGGCTGTGCTACCCAATACACTGGCCACATAGAACGCTTGAAATGTGGCTAGTGGGACTGAGAAACCGAATTTTAGATTTTATTTAAATTTAGCTAATTTAATTATAAAAGCTGATAATTCAATTATTCAGCAGCTTTTAAGTATGTTTGGATAACTTGGGTACGTGAAAAAGTGGGTACTTTTTCAACTATGTATTTTATGAATTCTACGTACAGATCAAGTTTTTCCATTGAGAACTTAGCATACAAATTGAGATGTCCTTTAAGTATAAAATACCCATTAGATTTTAAAGAAAGTGCAAAAAAAAAAAAGATGAAAAACATCTAATAAACAATTTGGGTTAAATAAAAATGAAGAGACAACCTACAGAGTGGGAGAAAATATTTGCAAAGTATCCATCTGATGAGAGATTAATAACCAGAATCTATAAGGAACTCAAGCAACTGAATAATAAAAAAACAAATAATTTGATTTAAAAATGAGCAGAAGACCTGAATACACATTTCTCAAAAGAAGACATACAAATGGCCAACAAGCATATGAAAAAATGCTCAACATCGCTAATCCTCACGGAAATGCAAATCAAAACCACAATGACATATCATCTCACCCCACTTAGAATGACTATTATCAAAAAGACAAAAAATAACAGATGCTGGCAAGGATGCAGAGAAAAAGGAACTCTTATACACTGTCAGTGGGAATGTAAATTAGTACAGCCATTATGGAAAAGAGAATGAAGTTCCACAAAACACTAAAAATAGAACTACCATATGATCCAGCAATCCACTGCGGGGTATATACCCAAAAGAAAGGAAATCAGTATATCGAAGACATTTCTGCACTCCTGTGTTTATTGTGGCACTATTCACAACAGCCAAGATATGGAATTAACCTAAGCGTCCATTAACAGATGAAGGAATACAGAAAATGTAGTATATATACACAATGGAATATTATCCAGACATATTAAATAAAAAAGAATGAAATCTGTCATTTGCAGCTACATGACTGGGACAGGAAGTCATTATGTTAAGTGAAATAAGCCAGGCACAGAAAGACAAATATTGTGTATTCTTACTCATTTGGGGCTAAAACAGTGGATCTCACAGAGGCAGAAAGTAGAATGGTGGTTACCAGAGGTTGGGAAGGGTGGGTGGGGGGATGAAGAGAAGTTGGTTAATGGGTACAAAAATACAGTTAGAAGGAATAAGTTCTAATGTTTGCTAGTGTATTGGGAAAGCCATAGTTTAAAATAATTTATTGAATATTTCAAAATAGAAGAGAAGAATTGTAATGTTCCCAACACAAAGAAAAGATACATTGTTAACGTAATGGATATCTTGATTACCCTGACTGATCATTACACATTGTATACAGGTATCAAAATATCACATGTACCACCAAAATATGTACAACTATGATATATCAATAAAAAAACGCCACCACTCCCCGTTAAATTTTCTGTTTTTTGTAGAGACGGGGTGTCGCTCTTGCTTAGGCTGGTCTCAAACTCCTGAGCTCAAGCCATCCTCCTGCCTCGGCCTCCCAGAGTGCTAGGATTACAGGTACGAGCCACCGCATCCAGCCTAGAAAATTTTAAATTACATGTGTGACTCACAATGTATTTCTCTTGGACGGTGCTGCTCTAAAGGAAGAAGAAATCCCTTCCTAGGCCTTGGTGCTAGATGGTCTAAGTACCAGAGAAGCCCAGTCAGAGGAAACGGGTTGGTTAGACACTCAAAATGCTAGAGATTTGCCTCTGGTTGGGGGTGTCTCAGTGATTCTGAGGCACGGAGAACATAAGCAACTGAGTCAGGTTGAGGATTCCTTGAGTGCAGTCCAGCAAGTGGTATCGGTAAAAGCCCATCCCGGCAATATACAGAGAAGTCTGTCTACACACGCAAACACAGGGGAGGGGGAGAGGGTTAGGAAAGAAGTTCAGGGTATTGAGTATCTTCCATTTTCTTCTCCAGTTCATCATAAACCCTCCAGTCTGTTCTATTTTTTCTATTTGTCTATCTTTGTGCCAATGCCACAGTGACTTAATCACTTTAAAATAAGTCCTTTTTAAAATTTAAAAATGTAGGTCGGGCACGGTGGCTCACGCCTGTAATCCTAGCACTCTGGGAGGCCGAGGCGGGTGGATTGTTTGAGCTCAGGAGTTCGAAACCAGGCTGAGCGAGAGTGAGACCCCGTCTCTACTATAAATAGAACGAAATTAGCCGCACACTAAAAATACATAGAAAAAATTAGCTGGGCATGGTGGCACATGACTGTAGTCCCAGCTACTAGGGAGGCTGAGGCAGGAGGATTGCTTGAGCCCAGGAGTTTGAGGTTGCTGTGAGCTAGGCTGATGCCATGGCACTCTAGCCTGGGCAACAAAGTGAAACTCTGTTTCAAAAAAAAAAAAAAGAATTAAAGAAAAATTATTGGCCAGGTGCGGTGGCTCACGCCTGTAATCCTAGCACTCTGGGAGGACCAGGTGGGTGGATCGTTTGAGCTCAGGAGTTCGAGACCAGCCTGAGCAAGAGCAAGACCCAGTCTCCACTAAAAAATTAGAAAGAAATTGGCTGGACAACTAAAAATATACACAAAAAATTAGCCGGGCATGGTGGCACATGCCTGTAGTCCCAGCTACCTGGGAGGCTGAGGCCGGAGGATCGCTTGAGCCCAGGACTTTGAGGTTGCTGTGAGCTAGGCTGACGCCACGGCATTCTAGCCCGGGCAACAGAGTGAGACTCTGTCTCAAAAAAAAAAAAAAATCATTTAAGTAGCACTGGTGGTCTCTGCCTCTGGAAACACTCCTGTCAGCTCATCCTCGAAGCAATCCTGTGAGGCTGGCACCAGTACTAATTAGTACTGCCCCATTGACCGGTTCAGATAGGCTGCCCCATTAGCTCAAAGCAGCACAATCAGCCAGGGACCCCTGCTCCCTTTGACCCCAGAGCTGGGGCTCCTGTCCTCCAGGCTGCCTGAGGACATAGTGGTGTTCTGTTCTGTGGCCACATCTGTCCAGCAAAAGAGCATTTTGCAGCATCCTGTGAATTCCCGGGAGCTTCCAAGGCTAGATGTCCATCCAGGCACAAACCCCACGGTGCGGAGCCCCATGGTGGGACGGACCACAGGCCCGCAGCCCCATGCCACACTGGACCAACTCCGGCTTTGGGGATGAAGATGCCGTTGAGGCAGGAATGGAGGAGTGGACGGGAGAGGAGGAGATGAAAGCAAGCGATGGAGAGGAACAGGAGCCATGGGGTCCTCCTCTGGAAAATAGGGACAATAAACCTACTTTATGGAATGGGTCCTCAATGCCACCCTGGACCCTCCCACCTTTGCCTTGTGCTGTGCTCTCTTCCGCAGTTCCTCGGAAGACATGCAAGAGCTGACGCAAAGCAGAAGTGCACGTTTTAGGTGCTCGCTTTCAGCGGAGGCCCCAGGAAAATAGTGGGGCCCCGAGAAATGGAAGGAAGAGGGGCAAGGACAGGACGCATCGGAGATAGATGCTTCTGCCTTGCACATGGGCCGGAGGGTCCTGGGGCTGCACGTGGCCTAGGAGGAGGAGGAGGAGGAGGAGGAGGGGAGCATGGCCATGCCGCACATGAAAGGAGGCAGAGCGCGTCATTCCTGTGGCGCGTGACTGTGTGGCAGTTCCCTCCGTGGGCCTCTTATCTCCTGTGGGCGGAAAGGCGAGGCTGATGGCAGGGCCAGATTACAGCCCAGACGGGGCCTGCTTCTCATCGCTGCCAAACCACTTCCTCGGGCTCCCTTGAGCGCGGCACATCTGGCAACCTGGTGGGCTTTTGCTTAAGGATGGGGGGGAAATACAAACACAGATGCGCGCGGGTGTGCACGATCCCTAAATACACCCGAGGTGCTGATGGAAGTTCTGACTTCTTCTGTGGCCCCGAACAAGCTTGTCCCCTCCCTGGGCCACTTTCCTCAATTGCAAAATTGTGGAAGGGAGACAAGGCTAGCTGACGTCTAAGAACTTTCCTTGTTCTTAAAATTAAAAATAAATAAACAAAAAAATAAACATAGGCATTGCTTTCACCCCCAGGGGTGGTATTCAGGGAATTGCAGAGAAAAATATTTGTGAATATTCTCGCATGCTGAAGCCCGGTTTCTGCAGGGCAAAATACCTGCGTATTAAGAACAATCCAACTCAATGGAAGAAGAGCAATTATCAGCCAAAGAGACAGAGTCATGAAGAACCAAGGGCCATATTTGTTTTCTCCAAACTAATGGACTTCATCTGAACCTGTACATCAGAGTTCAAACGCTGGTGACCTTATTTCTTTTGTGCTGTATCGTGTTTTAAAAATTGAGCAAACATTCTAGTAACAGAAGATTTCCCGTGGAAGTTCCAACGTCTGAAAAATCAGGGGATGCGATGGCCATCGGCTAGAGCTGAGCGGAGGGCACCTGTTTGTCATGGGCATAGTCCGCTCATCCTAGACCCTACTAGGGACATTATTCTCTCTCGTCACCTGCCCGGCCCAGGTGTTTGAGTTTGAGACTTCGAGTTATACTGAAAATGTCTGGATATCCAAGGCAGGAAGGGAGATGCCCCTGTTGGAAACGTCCTCTCACCTGTGAGCCTGCTCTGCCCTTGGTGGCCATGAAGCAGGCCCGACGCGTGGCTGCCTGAGCCCTTCGGAGAACTGGCTGTCCGGCCTCACAGAGCAGGTGTCAGCCGGCGAGGGCTGGGGCCCATATGCTTCCCAGAAACCTTCCAACCTCCGTTTTGATTGTGGTTTTCCTGTTGAATCTCTGTAGCACCTACTGCCAACTGGTGGCCTTTCATTTTCTTCTGCCCTGGGCCTTTTTCCAACATATGAAATTGCTTTCTTTTTCTTTCTGCGGGTGGGTCTCCGTGCTCGGTGGAAGGGTTCTGCAGAGCTGGGGCAGAGGCTTTTGCACGAGCCGCTTTTCTCAAAGGCTTTTCCCTCCCTGACTTCCAGGACCCTGTCTACCTCGCTCGTCTCCTATCTCCAGCTTGCTGTTCCCCCAGCAGGGGCAGGATGGGGACTGCAGGGGCAATGGCCAGAGAAGGCTCCCAGAGGAGGGCATATTTGATATGGCTGTGGTTCTATGGCCAAAACGGGCAGGACAGTCATGCAGGGAAGAGAGAGGAGTCTGTGGCAGGCCGCAGAGGTAGGAAGGTACCAGGCATGTTCTGGGAGCGTGTGGTAGGCAGGACTGTAGCGTACCTACCTGTGGGTGTAAGTTTTAGGGGGGTTGACTAGGGGATGGTGGTAGTAAGGAAGGAAGGGTATGCTGGACCCAGAGTGCAAAGGGCGGAGAATGTCATGCCACCCTTTGGGGCTTCATTCTAAGGTCAGTGGGAGCCATTGAAGGTTTAAGCCAGAGAGCAATACGGTCAGATCTGGGTTTTGGAAAGAGCAAAGGATTCTCTGGAAGAGAGACGAGACAGGGGGAGCAGAGAGAAGACAACAGCAAGAGTCTACACAGGAGACAAAAGGCTGAACTGGCATCCATGGGCAAGGAGAGGCCGGTTTGAGGGACACTTCTCTGATCGCATGTGTAGGCTGAGGAAGATAGTGGAGTGAGAGACAGCACCAAGATGTCTGACCTGGGAGATGGGTTCCTGAGTGACAGTGACTCCAGTAAGACAGAGGCTGGGGAACAGCTTCGGGGAAAGATCAATGCATCTGGTTTTACAATTAGACGAGTACAGGCTCAGGCGCCCTTATCTGAAATGCTTGGGAGCAAAAGTGTTTCAAATTTCAGATTTTTTTTTTTTTTGGCTTTTGAAATATTTGCATTATCCTTACCAGATAAGCATTCTAAATCTGAAAATCTGAAATCCGAAATGCTTAAATGAGCATTTTCATTGAACATCATATAAGCATTCAAAGTTTTGGATTTCAGGTTTTCAGATTTGGCATGCTCGAACTGTAATTAATATACAAAACAGAGATGCATTTTGGGGTTCACAGTATCCGGTTGCACACTCTACAATTTATGGGTGTATATGCTTGTTTTTTGAACTCATAAAAAATTCGTGTTGTATTGGTGTACAGAGAGCACTTTGGTGTTAAGGAAAAGTCTTTTTCCTTCTGCCCTTGCTGCCTGGGAAAATCACACCCAAACTTCGAGGCCTGCCTGAAAAGTCATTTTCCCAGGCAGAATTACCAACTTCCACCCTGTGCTCTCTGTTCTTATTTTACAACAGCCTTTATCCTGGGCACCTAGAGTTCACTGTCCTGTGTCTCACTGATGATAAGCATATTGATTTAATCTTTAAATCCTCCATCTGGCACAGTGTTTAATATAGAGGAGTTGTCACTAAAAGTTGAAGAACGAATAAATAATAGTTTTCATATCTTTGTTACAGCTTTACATTCAAGGGACAGAGAAACCCAAGCTCTTGTCTCAGATCACATGATGATCTTAGACCGGTTCCCTGGAGCCTCGCTCCTTTTCTCCGGCTTGGCCTTTTCTGGCCAACGTGTATTTACGCTGTGCGCTTATTTACAAATTAGAGTCCACGTGGAAATTAGGAGATTTTACAACTAAATCTGAATTTCTTGTTTCTTTTGATAAGTCAGGAGATCGGGAGACGTCAGACAGGCACCTCTTCCCAAATTGCCACACTCCCCACCATGCCCCAGGACTTCCCCAACACTGGGGTAGGGGGTTGTTTGCTATGTGATAGTACGCTTGCACTGTTGGTTTTTTCTTACAGAGAGGAGCATTATTATATGGTTGTGGCTTTAACAAACACGGAAGCAAAATGAATCTGGAATGGGCCTTGTAATTGGAGAAGAATGAGAGGGGACATATTTTTTGATGGAACTAATGATTATTCCCATGTGCTATTTTTAAGGTGCAAAGGACCCCCTGCTTCACTCATTTTCACACTCACCCCCTTCGCCATGGCTGGCTCCTATGCCCAAGTTCCCAGGTATCAGGACTCATCTTATAGCAAAGCAGTAGGGCACTGTGGTTAGGAGCGTGACCTTGCCAGGTTTTCTTAGGTAAGTTCCTTATAATCTCTCCGCCTCAGTTTCCTTATCTGCAAAATGGGGTGATGATGATAATACCTATTCTGTAGGTGGTGGTGAAGAGTGAATGAGGCAAGGAGAGTAAAGAGCTAATGACGGCACCTGACATCTAGCAAGTATGCAGAGGACAGGAGCTATTTTTGTCATTATGGTGACATATTGACTTATTCACTCTCCAGTTAATTCATTTGGCAAGCAATTATTGAATTAGTGACTAAGAAGATTGATGCCTTTGGGAAATACCAAACCACAAATTTTAAACGTTTCTTGGTCCACATCAGTGGTTCTCAGTCCTGGATGTGCACTGGAATCATCCGTGTTGCTCTCCCAAAATGCTGTTGGGGGGGCCCACCCAAGACCAATTACACTGGAACCTCTGGGGGCAGATTCCAGGGCCCCCATAGTGATGACGACTATGCCAGGTCATGTTCAGTGTGGGGCACTCTCCTCGAGCCAGGGCAAGATTAGACGCAACTCTGAGAGCAGTGTCCGCTAGATTACTCACCCTAGGTGCCCCGTGGCCTCACCTGGTCCCTGTCCTGCCTCAAACCACTGAAATAGGAACTCCACAAAGGCAGGGACTTTTTTTCTCTATTTTTTTTTTTTTTTTTTGAGGCAGAGTCTCATTGTGTTGCCCAGGCTAGAGTGAGTGCCGTGGCGTCATCATAGCTCACAGCAACCTCAGACTCCTGGGCTCAAGTGATCCTCCTGCCTCAGCCTCCCGAGTAGCTGGGACTATAGGCATGCGCCACCATGCCCGGCTCATTTTTTCTGTATATTTTTAGTTGTCCAATTAATTTCTTTCTATTTTTGGTAGAGATGGGGTCTCGCTCTTGCTCAGGCTGGTCTCGAACTCCTGAGCTCAAACGATCCGCCTGCCTCGGCCTCCCAGAGTGCGAGGATTACAGGCGTGAGCCACCGCGCCCGGCCTTTTTCTCTATTTTTTTTTCCACTACTATCCCAGTACCTGGAACAGCAGTGAGCACATAGTATCTCCTCAATAAACATTTATTGAGAGAATGAATAAGTCGATACAGGCATAGGCCCACCTTCAGGCTCTACCTGCCTCTTTGCTGGAGACTGCTGGGTCTGTTCTACACAAACCGGTGTGGTGACGTCCCTGACTTCAGATGCTCAATGTTTCTAGAAGGGACTCAGAGGTCTGCTGGGACAATTTTTCTCAAGCTAAGGCATTTGTGTCTCACCATCACCGTGTTCGTCGTATCTGCACCTCGCCTGACCTATGCACTTAGTAGTTTCTTTACATCAACTCGTGCTTACTTATACACATTTGTCTGACAAAGAAACCTTAAAAGAATCAGTTCTTCAAAGGAAAAACTACGCGTACTTGCCGGCAATAGAAAGTATGTACCGAGGAAAGGAATCAGGTTATGAAACTTAGCTGGGTGCTGTTGCCTGCTGAGGGATGTGCGCCTGAGACTCCCCCTCTTACCATTACGAAGAGAGGGTTGGAAACACTGGAGAGGTGTCAAAGGCATATTAGCATCGGACTGAGGCTTTCTCTCAGAATCAGAGGTTAGAAGGGTTCAAAAGTGATACCTTTCTGCCTCTGAGTTAGTGCTGTTAACTTCCATGTCCGTGTATATCACCCAAACCCATCCACACGGCACCCAACCATCAGTGGTACCCGTCCCACTGGGGAAATCTTCAGGTAGTCCCAACTCCTCATTTTACAAGACTTAGGCCCAAAGAGGTCCAAGGTCATAGTCATTAATTCATTCGTAGATTCATTTGACATCTATCAAATACCTCCAATATGCCTGGTACTGTGAGCCGAGCCGGGCAGACCAAGTGCCAGCCATCATGGAGCTACCATCCCAGGGGCAGAGGAGGGGGCTACGTGGTCCCCTGACTCCCAGTACAGTGCTCTTTCGCTGCCCGTTCCTGTCTGGCAGAAGGCAGAAGGTGTTTTCATAATTCTCAATCACACCTTGCCAGCATGAGGGACTTGGGCACTTAGTGTTACATTAACATCTTTTCATTTTAATAAAGCAGCTACGTTTTCACCCCGTCCTGGGCTCCACGTCCCTGCAGCACATACTTTGAGAACGCTGCTGATTTCAGTGTCTGGCTTCCAGACCCAGACGTCAAAACAACTACCTTTCATCTCAGGTTCGTAACACAGAAAACCTTCACTATTGGGAACAGATAGCCTCGACGGTGGGTTCGTATCTCTCAGCACGGTTGCTGTAACTTAACTCTGCCGAATCCGATCAAGGTTTTCTCTCCGCCTCGTAGGTATTTTAATACAAATGTTCCTTTCATTTGACTGATTGAAGGTCTCCAACCTGCAATAAATGAAACATCTGATCCCCTCGAATCCAAATCACTTTTTCTTTGATTTTCTTTTACTTCTATTTCTTCGTCCTTTGTTCTACAGCTCGAGTCAAATTTCCCTTTAGAAATTGAAAGAATGTGTGTGGGTTTTTCCTGCTTTTTTTTTTTTTTAAAAAAAAACCAAGCTCCAATGCAACCACTGGTTCACGGACTGGAATATTGAGATCGAATTCTATGGCAGACTGTCTCCAGCAACGCGCTTCTCATCCCATGGCCACCGCCCCGCCCCCACCACCACTGGTGGGCCATGGCTGCTCAAATTAGCCTCTGTGCGCTGGTCACCGAAGCTGGCTTCCCGAGTAACCTTGGACTTGAGAGAAAATAAGACTAAAGACTTTTTCCCCTGCTGAAAGAACTAAGTCATCTATGCACAAAGGCCTACGTGTTGGTATCTGGCTATGCAGTTGGGCATTTAATTGCCTTGACAATGACTCAGACCATCCCCAGTTTCGGTTAACAGGCCAGAGGAGTTTGTTAGCCTCTGGGATGACCAGCTTGTGCATATTACTCACTTCAAAAGGCAAGCAAAGTCTACGAAAAGCTGGTGAAGCCCTTTGTGCGTTCAGGTCTCTGATTGTGCCCTGTGTCCAAACTTGGCCAGGACATATGTCTGCCTAGCTGTCTTGGCCTTGTGTCTGGGGTGCCTTGTGCTTGTGGAAAATAGTGCTACTTATTACACACTAGTAAACCTGTCTCCCTCCTTCAATTGGTAGAAAGGTTTGGCCCTTAAGGGTGACTGGGGAGATATCAGGAGGCAGCCACAGGAACATTCTGTTGTACTCTGCTGTGGTCTAAATGTTTGTGTCCTCCCCAGAATTCATAGGTTGAAACCGAATCCCCGGAGTGGTGGTATTAGGGAGGTGACTAGGTCGCGAGGGCAGAGGCCACAGTTGAATGTGGCCAGACTGATCCAGGTCACACCTTACACCTGCTGCTTAGTCGCTGTGTGACCTCCCTTTGCCTCAGTTTTCTCATCTGTAAAATGGAGAGAACAACAGCACCCACAGCTGGGACTAGGGTGAGGCAGGAGGAGCAACTGGGGCACAAGCTTAAGGAGGCCTCAGGGCACCTCACTTCCCTCCCAGGGCTACCGTGAGGATTAAATGAGCGAATAGATGCACAGTGGTCGGAACACTTAGGCAGCGCCAGGCACGTGGAAAGTGCTCTGCAAGTGTCGTGTTCCAGAACTCTGCTATGGACTGAATGTTCATGTGCTCCCCAGATTCAGATGTTGAAGCCTAGCCCCCGACATGATGGTGTTTGGAGGTGGGTCCTCAGATCATGAGGGTGGCGTCCTCGTGATGGGATTGGTTCCCTTGTAAGAGGAGACATGAGAGAGATGATCTCTTTCTCTGCCAAGTGAGGACGCTGCAAGAAGGTGGCCATCTGCAAACTAGGAAGGGAGCCCTCACTAGGAACCGAACCAACTGACACCTTGATCTTGGACTTCCCTGCCCCCAGAACTGTGAGAAATAAACTCCTATTGTTTAAGCCACCTAATTTATGGTATTTTGTTCTAGCAGCCTGAACTGACTAAGACAAACTCCTACCAAGGCCTTGCTTTGACCTACAGGCCCAAATAGCTCCTTGGAAGCTTTCTTCTCTCCTGCAAGTTTAAGTGCTCCTGCCGAGGCAGTCTCTGATCTTATGGACCCCGCACTCGCCCGTGCAGCCCTCTCCGTAGGGCTGGCCTCGGCGAGCTCATTCCACCCACCCGTTCTCTCCAGTGGCTCCATCTACACTCGAGGGCCAGATCCCCGGGGCCCTTTGGGCAGAGTCTGGGGTTCTTTCCTGGGGCCAGTTCCTTCATGCTGCAGGGTGGTTGATGCATGAACAGAGAGGCTGATGGTAGTAAGGCCACAGACGGGTGGGCGGCTGTTGCCACCCCACAGCTGCAATTCAGCCATCTTGGGCTGAGGACTCAAGACACAAAAATCAGTCAAGAAATAAGGACAGGACTGAGCTGCCTACGTCCTGTGCCCAGGCCTTCCAGGGAGGCAGAGAGAAGCCAGGCAGGGGCCAATCCTTCAGGGCTCATGCTTGGTGAGAAGTCAGACATATTAGCAGTGCCCCTAAAACAGTTGTTAACTAGAGCAGACAAGAGCTACGGGAGTTGGTCAGTAAATAGTCATCAGACATCTCCTTTGTGCCACGAATGACTCTAGCCTGAGGGACACAGCCGTCCGTAAAACAGAACAGAGGGGAGCATTCTTTAGAAATGGTCCTGATACATTTCTATCGGTTGACACATACTCATAAATTCCTTCATCCATTTAGCAAGTATTGAGCTCTTTCTGTATTCGAGGTACTGTTCTAGCTGCTGAGAATACAAAACTGCACAAAACAGAAAAACTCCTGCCCTTGGGAGCTTCTCTTCTAGTAGGGGAAACGGAATAAACAACGCATGCCTATGGTCCTACTTCTCCAGAAGAAGATGCTGAGACAAGGGTTCCAGTGCAAATAATTTATTAAGCAAGGGCTCCCAGGGGACATCTGTCAGGATACAGGGAAGTGGGACAAGAAAGGAGGAGAAGTCAAGCAAAGGTGCCGTCTCACCTGAGGTCCCAGCCTCTGCCGGATGCCGTGGGGAGCTCGGCATCGTGTGTAAGCGATATCTCAGAGTCTGTCTGTCTTTGCAGCAGGGTGCTGCGCTTTTATATTCCCTCAGCCGCTGTCTACAAGGGAGGAGAGTCCCAGGCACTGCCGCTCCTCTGTGCAGGCCATGCAGACAGGGCAGCTGTAGAGGCCCCAGGGTCCTCCCAGGAAGGAAGTTGCAGGTGTGAACCTTTTAGAAGCGAAGCACATAGAGGCTGGCAGGTGGGCACACAGAACCAGCAAAGGGGACCTGAGGGATCTGGGCAGAGCGTCCATGCAATAGACACACAATAATCCAGTGACAGGTGTCACGAGCATTTCGGGCTTTTTGGGGAGGCACTGACCCACCACTCCCAGTGTTTCCCTCCACACACGGGGGCTCCGAGAGTCTGAGCATCTCTAAACCCCGTACCTCCTCTGCCCCAAGGGAGGTGGGCTGACTCGCCTGATTGATACCGATTCTAGGAGCAATAAACTGGACGTAGGCAGCTCAGCCCTGTCCTCATTTCTCGTCTTATTTCTGTCTCTTTCGAGACCTAGGGCAGAGAAGGGGAGAGCAGTGGCCGGGGGCTTCCTTGGGGACACGGCGCTCTGAATAACAGCAATGCAGGCTCGAGGGCGAGGAGTGGCGGGTGCTCTTCCCAATGGGGAAAACGAATGGCTGCAGCGAGAAAGGGGCGTGGGGATGTCTGGGGGCCAGGTGGGGGGTGGGGGGCTGGCAGGCCGGGCTGGGGAGCAGCTCCAGCGCAGGGTGGGAGTGTGCTTGGCACTTTCGAGGCATAGCCAGTGTAGACGTAGGGTAAACAAGGCAGAGTTGGGCAGGGGCTAGATGGGTAGGATCTGCAGGCCGTGCCTAATGGAAGAGAAACTAGTGGTGGCTTTCGGGAGGGGATAACTGATCACGATTAAAAGGATGCCTCTGGCTTCTAAGCACAAAATGACAGTAGAGGGCAGGGGAGGTGGCCGAGGGACCAGTTAGGGGACTCTAGCAATAGTCCAGGTGTGAGCTAATGAAGGCTTGAACTAGGTTCTTCCGCAATTAGTAGTGAAAAGTGGTTGCATTTGGAACACATTTTGGAAACAGAGCCTGCAGGTTTGGCCAGGGGACTGGGGCTCTGTCTCCCAGAGTTCCCCGGCGGGATGGAGCTCAGCTGCACGCAGTGGAGCCTTTACAAGCTCCGTCTCTTTGCCATCTCACTCCCCATTTCCTGCCACTGCTTCCCAAGAGCACCTCCCAGACAGACTGTGCCCTAAAGCTTTTGGCCGAATCAACTAGAAGAGGGACAGTGCCATTTACAGGGATAAGGAAGACCTGGGGAAGGACGGGGAGGTTTGGAGGGGAGACGTCAAGACCGAAGGTGGGGCATGTTGAGTTGGAGAGGTCTTTGGCCATTCAAACCAAGCTGTTGAGTAGACAGGTGGACATGTAGGTCTGGAAAGTGGAGGGTAGAGGTCAGGCTGGGGAAATAAATCTGAACACAGAGCGTGCTCATATTTACGTACGTCAACAGCGGGAGACCTTCGCCTAGCGACTTTTTTTCCTACCGGCAGAGCGGACAACACTGACAAGTGAAAATCCAGGCAGACGCTGAGTCCAGGTTACTCTGATATTTTCAAGGGACATCCAGGCTCCACAGCACCCTGCTTAGCCAGGTGCACACACTGCTGGTGAGGGGGCCACGTGGCCGTTTTAAGGCGGATGCGAGTGGGCATCATCTGAAAGGGCTCAAGCTTTAAAGTCAGACAGCGCCTGCGCTGGACGTCTGGCTCTGTCTCTTCACAACACGCCATCCGTGGACAAGTCGATTCGCTTCTCCAAGGCTTGGTTCCTCTGTCTGTAAAATAATCACAATAGAGTTGGTGGGATATTAAGATTAAAAAAAAATCATGTTGTACAGCTGTGGTCTCCAGCCCCAGGGCCACGGACTGGTACTGGTCCGTGGCCTGTTAGGGACCGGACTGCAGAGCTCTGCCACCCTCCCATGCCCACTCCCCAGCCCGGTCCGTGGGAAAATTGTCTTCTATGAAACTTGGGGTGGGGCACACAGCAGGAGGTGAGCAGCGGGTGAGCAAGCAAAGAAGCTTCATCTGTATTTACAGCCGCTCCCCATCACGCCCATCACTGCCTGAGCTCCGCCTCCCCCACCCCCTGCCTGCGGGAAAATTGTCTTTCATGAAACTGGTCCCTGGTGCCAGAAAGGTTGGGGACCGCTGTCATACAAGATTCGACTAAAAGAGGAAGGTAATGCATGTTACCTAATTCCATTCTCTGGAAGGAAAAAGCTACTGCTATTTTTTTTTTCCCATTTCTTGTCTGTATTTATTTCTCCCATGGTTCCTAAATAATTTTTGGTGGCCAATGTGGTGAGTGAAGGCAGAAAGACATTATAATGACACAAGAGCTTTGATCTTTAATTGGCGCCTTTGAATGTTCCAGAACTGCTGCTACTGCAGAATAAGCCCAAGGTGATTTATAGACAAAAATCGCAGGATGCTACGCATCAGCACTCTACCTCACTGGAATAAAAGGTTGGGAGAACGAGAGAGAGAGAGAGAGAGAGAGAGAGAGAGATATTAATCAACTGGTTTTTTTTCCTTAGGGCCTGGATGCCACTGAAACTTTTTGCATGCCCATTATTGAACCATTACACGGAATCGACACATGCCACAAATTGAACCACAAATACCAGAGTTGGGCATGAGGGTCTCGGGATATTTCCAGACCTCTCGATCCTTCCGGTGAAGCGACCGTGTAAGCCGGAGTCTCAAAGGCAGCACCCTGGCCCTGGCGTTCGGAAATCCCGAGCTCAGATGAGGAGAGGAGGACTTTGCGTCCCCTTCCTGGGGGGGTCTAGCCTGGCCACGGCAGGGCCCTGTCACCGGTGCAGACTGCCCTGTGGCCGCACCCTGGACAGGCTCAGCTCAGGGCTGCGCTGGGCGCGTTTGTAAGCTCTTTAACACGTCCTGTAGTCAGTTTTAAAGGGTCTCGTGGTCCTTAAAGCTCTCTAAACAGCAATCGTCTCTCTCTTCCTCCTTCGTTTCTTTTCTGCGTTTTTCATCTCTGGGTTTGTTTCAAGCGTGATTGGAAACCCGCTGGTGTGCGTTTGCACGGAGGAGGTGAAGCCTTCTCATGTCCTCCTGCTTGTTACTCGCAGGCAGGCAAACATCAAAAGGCCCCGCACCGGCTCCCCACGCGGCCCAGATCTTCCTGTATAATGCGGAGAGGAAATTAGGGCCTTTGTGCTTCCCTTGCTCAGATCATATTGGTTCAGTTTTCCCCTTCACTTAATTTGTAGTTGGGGTCTCGTTGCAGGCACAGAGGTGGCGGGTGGGGAGGAGGGTCAGGAGGCAGAGAGGAGACGGGCTGGGTGCTGGGCAGGGGAGGATTTGGGCAACGCTGGGGGAGGGAAGGGCCAACCGAGTCTTGGGTAAAGCCCTGGCCAAGGGACTGGAGAGGTGCTTGGCATTAACCCCGGCTGCCCCTGGCCTCCCTGGGAATCGGCTGCTTTCTTTTTGGAATCCGTAAAATGAGGAGCTTGGGATGAACGAGCGTTAGAGGCCTTTCCAGCCTGGCAAAGCTGGGATTCTACTCCCAGTTCTGACTGCGAATATCACATCGCTTCGTCTCTGGGCCTCCCGTTCCTCACCTCTAAGGTGGAGGCGGTGAGGCGACACCGTGAGTGATGCCCATGAAGGTACTTAGCTGCTCCCCCGAGAGTGAGAGGAGCCCCATAAATGGTATTTAAACATGCAGCTCTTTCTCTGTACCCCCCGTGTGCATGTGGGGAGTGCCCAGGGAATTCTTCATCTGATATATTTATTTTAGTGAACATTTTAGGCTTTGTGGGACATATATGATCCCTGTTGAATCTTTTTCCCCGACCATTTAAAAATATAAAAGCCATTCTGAGCTTGCAGACTGTACAAAACACGTACAGGGCTGGCGTTGGCCTGAGAGCCGTAGTTTGCCCATCCCTGCTCTAGAGACAGACCGCTCAGGTTCAAATGCTATCTCAGCACCTTACTAGCTGTGTGACATTGGGTGAGTCATTTAACCTCTCTGATCATCATTTTCTTTGTCTATCAAATGGGGATTGTGTCTATCCTCCTTGTGCTACTATAAGGATTATACATATTATATGCATACAACACTTAGCGGAACATCTGGCATATAGTTGGCATTTAATAGTGGTTCTTGTTATTGTTATTAATTTGTAGCTGGGAGTTTGGGGTCTGCCTAAATGAGAACTTATATAAGAGCTTGGTTGGCGATGTAGTTTCGTTTTTCTTGCCACAGAGTCAAGGAGGAATCTTTGAGCATAGGGCCCTGGACATTTCTGGGCTCAAGGTTTATTTTTCCGTTCACTTGTTCGCAAACATTTATTGGGGGTCTACTATGTGCCAGGCACTATAATAAGAATTAGGGATACAATATGTCAAAAGGTGAGAAGGACCATCAGAAAAGGGAATTGGGTGGAGGGTTAGGAAATGCTGTGTGTGGGGTGGGGGTTATTATTTTATGCAGGGAGATCAGAGAAGGTCTCATTGGGAAGTGTTATATGAGCAGAGATCTGAAGTAGGAGAGAGGGTCAGTCATGTGGATATTTGGGGGAAGAGAATTCCAGGCACCGTGAGCCGCAAGTGCAAAGGCCCTGAGGCTGGGACATATTTGGCCAATTGCCGACCATCACGGAAGCCAGAACACCAGGAACACTGGTGAGGCTGGAGCTAACTGTGATAGAGAGAGGTGGTAGAACAGATAGCAGAGAAGGGGGGACCTGGGGAAGGGGTGCAGACCGTGTTGGGCCTTGCGGGCCATTGTAAAGACTTTCCTGTACAAGGAAGCTTGGAAAATGGCCAGATTCTTCGCTCGTTCCCATAGCAGCTATTTGTTCTTTCGTTCAACGTATATCCATGTGGCAACCACTCTGTGCCAGACACCATGCCCATCCCCGTGCTATAGACACGCACCACCATCTTTGCTCTCAAGGACCTCAAAATCAAGTGGGGGTAGAGAGCCGTGAGTCGAATAAACACGTAAAGATAAGACCACTCCCTGGAAGGATGACGAAAGTATAAGAGGGGAAATGAACCGTTCGGGCAATCAGGGAGGCCGCCGTGTGGAAGGGACGGTGGCACTGAGGTCTGGGTGTTGGCAGGTGGGAGCGCAGCCCCTTCAATGAGCTCCGTGAAGGCTGGCGTGGAGGGAAGGGGGAGAGCTCGGAGAGCTCGTGGGAGCAGGAGGCTGGAGCGACAGGCGGTGAACAGCTGGGTCTCTCCAAGCCTTTGGGCGGAGCTGAGACCCTCTTTCCTTCCTCCCAAGAGCAAAGAAAACTCAGAAGTGGGTAAAGGAGGGGGTGACACGATCATATCTTCAGTTGGAAGAAATCACTCTGGCTGCCCTCATAGAGGGGAAATCTGGGTGGATTTGGGGCCACCAGTGAAGGGGTTATTACAGTTACCAAGTTGAAAAAGTATAGTTGCTTTGAGTAGAGTGGAGGCAGGGAGGCCGGAGGGAGGTAGACGGATACTAGAAATATTTCACAGGCGGCATTGGAAGGACTTGGTAGATTAGCCATGGGGGGTGGGGGTGGTAAGGAAGGAGCATCAAAATGCCTCTGAGATTTAGGGTTTGTGTCCCCAGATGAAGGGTGGCCAGGACAGTAGCAGGAGGGCTGAAGCCTTGACAATCCCCATTGCTGTGATCTGCCAGAACGCGGCCACTTGAAGACAAGGACCGTGGCCAGGTCCCTCCCCTGTGCCTGGCTCACAGCAGGTGCCCGGTCAGTGTGGAGGTGAGGGCCCTTCAAGCCAGTCCTCCTCCAGAGAGATCGGAGATAAGCCAGGGAACAAGCAGAACTGGCTAAAGTGGCGTGAGATCAAAATTCAGTTTGGAAACTGTGAGAATGAGGCTTAAAAGTCTGTGGGGTTTCTGCAGTGAACTGGGTAAAAGTGGCCCATGCTTTTGCCTGTCAATTTCCCAAGGTGCCTGCTGCCTGCCCTAGTTCACCTCCCCTTCTCACCTCCGTCCCCCCAGCCCCTGTCCTCCAGCATCCTCCCTCCAGTCCCTTTTGGAGCTTATTTCCAGAGGTCCCTTTGGACAGGACCCCGGAGCTGTCCCCTCGATCTCCAGTGCCTCTCCCCTCCAGCAGGCCACACCTCTGCAGCCCTTCCCTCAGTTAACTCCCTTTGCTGCACGCATGCCACCGTCACCTGCTCAGGTTGCTTCCCTCGTCCCCTTGTCTGTGTGCGTCATTCACTCTCAGGGCATCCTGCGCTTTCCCAGTGTGGCCCTTTTCACAGCCATTAAGTACCGATTCTTATCACTTTCTTTGACTTTTAGTAGATTTTGACCTGGTGCCCAGGACCACGCTGGCCTTTAGATGCGGGCAGTGAGCCGTCGCTTACCAGCGGTAGGGAATGAATGAATGAGTCAGGGCCGTGCAGTCTCGGGGTTGCAGGAGCCTCCGACAAACTCAAATCATCCAATGGTATTTTAGAAAGGAAGCCTTTTGCTTTGCATCTCCCAAGCCTGTCTGCGTTTTATGAGACAACATAAACCTTAGGCTAAAGGAATGCACCTCTTATAATGGAGAAAATATTTGAAAGATATTAAATGCCTATGGTTTTCACCCAACGCCTCTATCCATCATGCTCCCTACAGCCATTCCACCATGATGTCCCCAGTGAAGGGTGAAGGCCACCCTGAGGAGGAATGTGGTATGAGGTGGGGGAGCCCACGCTGGGTGAGAAGAGGAACCGGAAAGTTCGTTCCTGGCCCAGCGACAGGGGGAGGACATGAAGGGCACAGGCAGGTGGGGGAGCGGGCGATGTGCCCCACGAGTTCCTGCTGCCGTTTTGGGGAGGCGTGCTGGGGCCGCGGGCTCCATATCAGCAATGGCACCACCTGGAAGGTCCAGATGGGGTAAATCCTGGGAGCAAGCAGAGCAGCCGCGCCACCGCAGAAACCGGGAGCTCTTAGCGCTTAGAGGACATGCAGTGGGTAAGAAGCCTCCTTCCCCGCTGTCATAAACATGAGGACTGAAAGGGATGATTTTTTTTTTTTTTTGAGACAGGGTCTCACTCTGTCCCCTGGGCTAGAGTGCCGTGGCATCAGCCTAGCTCACAGCAACCTCAAACTCCTGGGCTCAAGCAATCCTCCTGCCTCAGCCTCCTGAGTAGCTGGAGCTACAGGCATGTGCCACCATGCCCGGGTAATTTTCCTATTTTCTGTGGAGGTGGGACCTCGCTCTTGCTCAGGCTGGTCTCGAACTCCTGGCCTCAAGTGATCCTCCTGCCTCTGCCTCCAAGACTGCTAGGATTATAGACGTGAGCCACCAAGCCTGAGCATGAGATGGACAATTTTAATTGAGAGGACACACTTCCAACGGAAGAAACGGAGTCATCTTTAATTAGCAAGCTTAAGATATCCATTTCTGAACCTACCACCCAACACACATCTTCAGTGGCTTGTGTAGACGATAAGATCATTTATAAAAAATAAAGCAGCTACATTTCCTTTTTGCATCTACGTAGTGACATAATTGACTCCCATCCCTCCCATCCCACGTCCTCTGGTGGTAGAAGCTTAGGCCTGGATACTTACATGACCCCTTAAGACATTCGCCTGCTGGCCCTGTCCCAGCCACCCGACAATACCGAGCATGCCTCTCCCCTTCTGTATACTGTCCTTTTCCTCCTCCTCCTTTGCCTTTTTTGAAATAAAGATTGCTACATTACTCCAATAGCAACCATGAAATGGGGGTGATGGGGCTGGGTTGGACAGGTTCCTAGCTTCCAGCTCAGCTTCTCAGCCCACAGCCTCCTTTATCTGGGGTATTGGTGCCTAGGGAACACCAGTGACCAAGGGTACATGCATGTGTGTGTGCATGCGTGTGTGTGTGCATGCATCTGTGTGTGTATTTGTGTGTCGGGGTGGGAGGCTGTCTGAGTCCATCCACGCTTCTTCATTTCTGTGATGGGTTATCTCAGCCTCACCTGTTCACACACAGATGCCGGGGTCTCTGCACCTTTCAACCGGTTCCCCCAAAGATTCCGTATTCTTGGGCTCTTTAAATGAGCACGCTACTCCACTGTTCTCTCATGGCCCCTCATGCTCACGAATCCCACCGCTAAATTAACACCCCGTCTTTCAGTTCCTGAATCCTCCTCCAATCCACACCAATTGCTCTCTGCTCCTACTAGGAGTTAAATATTCCTGTCATGACTTGACCTTTTTGAAAATGTCTGATGCTTGTATCATAAAACAATGGCAAGGCAGCTTAATTGAATCTTTTTTTTAAAGTGCGTACTGACATCTGATACGGAATAATAATGCTTAGCGCTTGGGGAGAACTTTTCATCTTCAAAGCACTTTGCTACCATGAAAGGCCACATTTGCTGAAGACAGATTCACTTTCCTTGGTGTCGCACTGAATCGCATCAGACTGAATCTGGAGGGGACAAGGAGCAAGGGACTTGCTGGGGGTGCTGAACTGTGCTTGCAAACAGCCTGAAAACAAGCAATGGCAACGTCTCCAGGTCACTGCCATTCCCATTCCGATGCTGCCTAGCTATGTCCATTTTCCGTTTCTTGTTTGGGTGGGATAGGCTAGGTTACACCGCGATGACAAACACTCCCCCAATCTCAGGGGCTTAAGATGCCAGAAGTTTATTTCTGACTCATGCTACCTGTCCGGCCGGCCAGCTGGGACTCTGTCCCAGGTCTGAATAAGTAGCCACCATCTGGAATGATGACAAATGCCATGGTGAAGGGAGCAGGAGAGTTTGGTGAATCGCTCACTCACTAGCTTTTAAAGTTTCCACTTGGAATTGTCACATGTCACTTCTGCTCACATTTCATTGGCTGAAACAAGCCACATGGTCACACCCATCAGAAGCCTGGGACCTAAATCTCTCTAGAACATGCCTACTTCTCTACTCTCGTCTCTAGCACCAGCGGCAGCATCTTCTCCCCTTGACGTCCTCAGAAGCTCGCAGCTGGTTTCCTCAAATTCACTCGTGTTTCTTTCCTCCAGTCTGCTCTCCTTTCTCCAAGAATGACCTTTTCCGTTTGCAAATCTTATTTCATTGTCCTCACCTCTTTCGTTGGCTTTCCATTGCTCTCAAAACCCAGACCCAACTCCTTTGTGTGGCCCGTAGTGTTCGCCATGGCCGGACCTGGCACCTCCTGCCAGCCTGGCCCCAGGCCATGCTTCTCAGCACTCTCCCTCCAAGACCTTGTACCACAGGATCTTTGCACCTGCCATTCTCTCTATCTGGAAAGCTCCCCACTCCCATCACCCAGGTAACACTCAATCATCCTTCAGCTCCTAGTCAGCCATGACTTCTTCAGAGAAGTCTCTCTGATAACCCTTGGCAAGCCCAGCGTGAGCCTCCCTTGTATAATTCTCAGGGCAGTACAAACTGTATGGGATTTGTTCGTATCATTCATTGACTATAAGCTCCACGAGGGCAGAGTCCTTGTTTTGTTTTTGTTCAACTGTATATCCCCACAGCCTAATAGCATGGTACTGGCACTCAGTAAATATTGATTGATTGAATGAATGAATGAAAGAATATCTCTCAAGTCCTTCCCTCATTCCTGTCTGCCCAAATATTCAGCTTAACTTGGGTTCATTGAGGTTGAGGTCAAAGTCCTCTGAGTATACCTTTCCTGTGATATTTATTTATCACGTACTTCCTGATTCCACGGTCATTGAGAAGCTGTGTTCCTTCTCCCGCAGTGCCTACAACCTTGCCCATCACAAGCACTTAGCATGTGGTTGCTAAATCGACCTGCAGGGCTGGACTCACCCTTTCTGAGCTTGATGCAGGAGGAAGTCTGCATGATGTTGCTGCTGCATCCCATGGGGTCTGGCTCTGCCCATCTCCCTGCCCCCATCCTCACCTTCTCCTTTTCTCCACCTTGTTTATTCCCCTAGTCACACCAGCCTTCTTGCTCTTCCAGTGCAAGCCTGCTCCAACCTCAGGTCCTTTGCACCTGCTCTTTCCTCTGCCTAGAATGCTCTTCCTCCGGGTCTTTGAATGGTTTTCTCCCTCACCTTATTCAGGTAACTGCTCAAATGTGATCTCTCCATAAAGGTCTTCTCTATAGAAAGTAATAACCCCTCTTTTTCTTTCTATATCCCCACGTTACTTTTAAAAATGTGTTTATTATGGCTTTTATAAAGGCATACTGTATGTTTATTTTTCATTGTCTAACTCTTCACTGGAATGGTGCCTACTCCAGAGAGGGTCGATGGACATTAATTATTGATCATGGTATCAACGACTTGTCTAGTTTTGTCACTGGAGAAAATAATCAAGAGGTGTAGCTCGATTGATATTTTAGCTGCGCTGTAACAGATATTTTCTCATTCCCATAAGAACAGAAGGGATTGTCTTCCAAAATCCAATTTATTCTCTCTTTGTTTCTGTCTCTCTCTGTCTCTGTTTTTCTCTTTTTCAGCCAATCAAGGTCATGTACATACATACACATACAGCACATACTAGCGTCAACTTTATTAGATCGTTAGTCGGGGGGATGGAGAGTTGAATTCTTTGATTTTATTCTTCATGTGTTGTAGATTTCAAATAAATTAAGTTAGTACCCGAAAAACCCAAAGTATGAATTTTGTAATTTTCTGAGAATTATTGGAACCAGGTCTTCAACACGAGATATGAGTCTATAAATATTCTCAGCACTTAATGTACTAATTACGTTTTGGTGCTGATTCACAAGTAAACGTTTTCGTATTTTCACCACATGCATGTTGGAGTGTACATATTTTTCTTTTTTTTTTCCCACAGAAAAGCACATAAAATACAAATCTTTCTACTTCAAAGAGGAAGCAGAGGCGTTAGAGTTCTAAATATTCTCTGATTTGGAGTGGTGTTCCACTAGCATGAAACCAACATTTCATCAAAGTGGTTTGCTTCAATCAGAGTTGCACCGGTGAGCTATAAATTATAAATCTTATCTTCTGTTTTACATGGGAAGTGGGAGCTCTGAGGTGGATCGCGCGCAAACAGATGGACTTCAGGTAGTTTTATGTCTTCTGCTGCTTATGTTTGCTTCTAATGTCATTTTCAAAGATTCCATCATTAACTTCAGAAGCACCAGGCAAGGAACTTCCAGCAACTAAACATGGGCTTCGGCAGAGGTTCCAGCAGCCCACCAAGGCAGGGTGGCCGGGAAGCACAGACACAGACCGGCGGAGGTGGGCAGGAGTGGGCGGACGCCAGGAGAGAAGCAGGGGACAGAGAAGGGCTGTCCCCAACCCCGTCACCTTTAATTCCTCGCCTTGGAGGAAGGAAAGGAAGAGGCAGGAAGGTGGAACTGAGTAATCGAAGTTCTCGCTCTTAGATTGAACCTCTTCTGCGACCCATGGTTAATCCTGGGCTTGAGTTTCTCACAGGAAATACAAGGACGTTGGACCAGGTCTGGGCTGACGACGCTGCAATTCTGCTGTAGGAGTTATCAAATGTTGCAACGCTGGTCAGTAAAAAGCCTTCCTATTTCGGTTTTCTAGAGCTGCTATAACAAATAACCACAGCCCGGATGACTACAAACAATACAAATTTATTCTCTCACTGTTCTGGAGGCTCAGGATCCGAAGGCTCTGCAGGCATTAGGGCGGCCCTGGTGTTTCTCAGCTTGCAGCTGCGTCACTGCAACCTGTGCCTCCGTCTTTAGGTGGCCTTCTTCTCTGCGTGTCTCTCTGTGCCGTCTCCTCCTCAGTCCCACCCTGAATCCAGGATGACTGCATCTTCAGATCCTTAACTAATTACATCTGCAAAGACGCCATTTCCTCCTTTCTGAGGTTGGAGGTGGACACGCAGGGTGGGAGGACATCATTCGACCACACGCCCGGGGTGCCTCCGCTGCCCTGGCTTTCTTGCCCCCTGCCTTGGGAGTCCTGAACCTCCCCCAGACCCAGCAGCTAAAGCAGTAACGCCTGGCACGGCAGGGGGCCTCAGGACCCTGCCCCAGGCCTCTGGGCAGGACTAGAAGATCCGAGAGCTCTGTCTGCTCTCCTGTCCTGACCCAGTAAACAGCATGGGCCGTACGAGGAGAGGGCACAGATGAGTCAGTGAGGACCAAAGAGCTGCAAGCCCAGGTGGGGGAAGACGGTGACCGGGGAGCATATTCTATGGAGATTGGGCCCTGCGTGGTGGTGGGGTGCGTGTGTGTGTGCATGTGTGTCTGTGTGTGTGTGCACGCAAGAACATCACGGGCGTGGCGATGTGTGCCCAGAGTACCCTTTGCTTGGCCAAACTTGATGCCTTGGCTACCTGCCGGGGCAAAGCATGTTTCTTACACTTCCACCGTGGCTCTTGTTATTTCTTGGTCTGCAGTGCTCCTCTTCCTCCTTCTTGGGCCACACTCTTCATCCTCCAAGGCTTTCTGGAATTATGTTCATACCTGTCGTGCTGGTGATCCATGGCTCACCCTTCCCCTGCGCTGAACTCCAGGAGAGAGATCGCCGGGAGCCCTGCAGACTGCAGTTCCTGGGTCCCGGGTCAGCCAAGGGGAGGGACTGCATGGGCTTGGAGGCCGGAGGAAGGGAGAGGTCAGGGTGTGTCCCCTCTTCCTCTGTGCCCCCATGGAGTTTCCAGCAGTAATTGTGTTTCTTCCACAACATCAGTTCCCACAGCACTGGCTGCAGCGGTCCCCTCTTCCTCTGGGTGTCCCTGGGCCCCGGCTCCCACGTCTTGCCTCCTGCTTTGTCTCTCCAGCTCAGGGGTGGTAGTATCATCCCTCTGTTGTTCCTACCTTGGCTGCCTCCCTAGCCCACGTTTGGCTTCTTATTTCCTCTACCACTGGTAACCAATTCCCTATATTAAATTCCTCCTGTTTTAAATACTCAGACGCTTTGACTGAAATGCCTTTGTTGTAGCTCCTATCACACTGTATTGCCATTTAGCCCTTTACCTCTCTGCCTCCCCTACAAGACTGTGAACTTGTAGAGAGCAGGACCTGTGTTTTAGCAATTTGGGAGACTACTCTCTCTACCAGAGCTGCCTTCTCCCACCATGCTCTGTCTAGGGCCTCATGCATAGGAAGCCTATATAGGGGCCATGAGGAACATTCTCCTTGGTCCTCTGAAATTTCACTGAAAAACCAACTTGCAAAAAACAGATTAATTGGAGAAAAGGCATACAAATTTATTTAATGTGATCATAGTTTTATGTGACATGGGAGCTTTCAGAATAAAGATGCAAAGATGCAGGGGAAATTGTCCACTTGTCCATTCTTATGCTTAGGTTCAACAAAGTACAGACAACCGTGTAGAAATATGATTGGACGAAAAGGGCGTGATCTAATGCTAATAGACTGAGTGGGGAACCCAGCAAGCCTGTCTGTCTAGATTCTTCTTGGCCTCTCTGTACAGCATTCCTGCCCTCTGGGTGTGGGCCAGGACCCTCTCTGGAGTGGGGGTCTTATGACCTACAGTCAGACAAGGTAGGTCAGATAATTTCTTTATAGCCAGTTTTTACACAGAAAAATGGAGGGCAAGTTAGAGCAATATTTTTAGGTTTTGTGGCTGGCTTTAGTGAAAAGGGGTTCTGGTTTTTATGACCCACCTTGGGGAAGAGAGAGTCTAGTTTCTATGGCTAGCCAAGGGGGAGAATGGGACTTAGAGACAGAAGGGCAGGAGAAGTCAGGGAAAAAGTTTTGCTTCTGAGGTTGCTTCTGAGGCCTTCATTTTGGCGTATTGTTTTCTGAATCCCTGCATTTACATTAAATGTCTGTTTGTTGAATGAATAAATGATAGACAAATTGGCTTTCCAGGAGCTTGTAAACTAGCAGGTAGAGATTGTCTTCTATTTCCTTGACACATCTTACAGGAATCTGTTCTTTTCCTACATAACACTTATCACAATATATAATTGTATAGCTATTTGAATGTTTATTTGATTAATATGTGTCTTTTCTTCATGTCTTCAAGGAGCAAAGCTTGGAGCAATTTGTTTAGCTCACTGCGTTGTTCTAGCACAGAGCCTAGCACATAGCAAGTGCTCACGAGATCTGTTTTAAATGGACAAGCCCAGGTAGGCCTTCAATAGCCAAAAGATAGAAGTAACCCGATTGCATCAACAGATAAATGGATAAACAAAACGTGCTATATGCATTCAACGGAATATCATTCAGCCTTAAAAGGAAGGAAATTCTAATACATGCTTCAACATGAATGAATCTTTTGGACATTCGGAAAATACAAATCAAAGCCACATGGAGATGCCACTTCACATCCATTAGGATGGCTGTTATCAAAAAACACAGCAAGTGTTGGCAAGGATGTGTAGAAATAGGAGCCCTTGGGCAATGCTGGCGGGAATGTAAAATGGTACAGCCTCTATGGAAGAAGCAAGGCAGGTCTTCAAAAACGTAAACATGAAATTACCATAAGAGCCAGCAATTTCACTTCTGGGTATATACCTCAAAGAACTGAAAGCAGAGAAAGTAGGTATTTGTACAGCAGTGTTCACAATAGCCAAAAGATGGAACAACACAAGTATCTATCGATGGGTGAATAGATAAACAAAATGTGCTATGTAAAAAAATGGAATATTATTCAACCTTAAAAAGGAATCATGCTACAACATGACCAAACCTTGAAGACATTATGCTAACAGATAAATCAGACCCCAAAGGACTAATATTATATGACTCCACTTAGATGAGGTACCTAGAGTAGTCAAATTCAAAGAGACAGAGAGTAGAATGGTGGGAATGTGGGGAGGAGAAAATAGTGGGTTATTGTTCAACGGGTACAGAGTTTCAGTTTGGGAAAACGAAAAAAGTCCTGGAGATGGATGGTGGTGACGGTTGTTCAACAATGAGAATGTCCTTAATGCCACTAGCTGTACACTGAAAAATGGTCAAAATGGTAACTTTCATGTTATGTATATTTTATCGCGAAGGAGAAAATGAAGACTAGAACACAATTTTCTAGATCTGCAAACTTCCAGAATGTGTCATCCAAACCACACGGGCTTTTTTTAAACAAAAAACAAAAACAGGTTCCGATTGACTAGCTAAAAATCTTCATGTTGATTGGTTTTGCTTCCGAGCAAAGCCAATGAAATTCAAGAGTCAGAAACAGCAGGCAGACAACCACTTCCCGGAGACCCCTCGAGACCCTCCTTGCTCTGACACGCGTGGATGAAACAGCCCCGAGTTCCGGCCTGCGTGCGGAGCAGACATCTTAAAGCCCTGCATGCCACTTGGACGCAATCGATGTCGTCAGTGTTTGTGCAAGTGGCCCATAATGCCAGAAGTCCAGGAGGTAGGTGGGTAATTTGGCAGTGGGGGAGGAGAAAAGCAGGCCCATCAGGTATCTGTTACTCAGAGAGAGATGAGAAAGGAATCAGCAGGTCCTGTTCAGAGCTGACGACAGCCCGCATAAGCTGATCACAGGACGGTGGGTCAGCCGGGTGACAGGAATGTCTTCCATTGTGGTTGGCCGGACCAGGAAAGTTCTCTCTGGGCTGCTTGTATTAATAGACTGTTAATGATCGATGTGGGGAGTGCCTTTTATGTCACCAAAGGAAAGGCAGAAACAGGGCCTTGACTTTGGCGTTGATGACTACACCAGCGCTTGTTCCCTTGCAGAGACCGAATTTTAAAACATTTATGGTAGCTGAGCTGGAGCTGGGCTCACAGAACAGCTCGTGCAGGAATGAAACGATCTTGTCTGGTGTTCACCTTCCTTTGTTCTTTCACTCAGACATTAAAAATACAGCAGGCTAAAAGGAGAATATAAATTTCAAAGATCCTCCTAGATGTCAGGCACAAAGAGGAGGTAAGATGCGGGCTGAGTTTGCCAAACAGATAAAGCAAGTAGGTAGGAGACGTGTGGTAGGTTCTTCGGAGAAGGGGACTTAACTGTGCCTTGGCTCCTGGCAGCCTCCTTGGAGGATTCCTCACGCACGGGCCTCGTGCGCCCACCGCACTGTTCTCTGGGTCAGGAGCTTTTACAGAGCATTTCAGAGAGATACTGACTTTTTCTAGAAAACCAGCTTTCCTCTGTGATCTCGGCCCACCGAACTTATTTATTCATGGATAATATAAATATAGAAAAGCAAACAAATCACAAATGTGCACTTTTGTCTACGTGTGTCATATACGTAGGTGTTCACCAACTGAGCACTGTTATGTAAACTTCACCTGCATCAAACACGAGTTTGAGAATGTTGTGTCCAAAAGACCAAATTTATTTATTTGGAACTTTCTCCCTGTTGCAGATCAGATTCTCATATACTTTGATACATGGCTAATAACCAGAATGACCATATCATTTAACTTCCAAACAGGCTAGGATTTTAGAGTGTTTGTGTAAGCATCCTTTGAGATGTGAAATACCTTTGAGAGTAAAAATGGACGACAGGCATAAATTGGAGTTGTCGCAGTAGCTTAGGGTTTTTGTTCACCTTGCCAATGACAAACGACAGTAGACGTTTATCCAGCACTGTGTTCTTGGTTCTCCATTGGCCTCTGCCCCACCCCATCCACTCTGGGTCCCTCTCTCGTGCTCTGGGCTCCAGGGGGCAGACTCCCGGGGATTGCTTCTCGGCCTCCCTTGCTCTTGGCTCAGCCAGTGGGGGGCCTAGCAGGAGATTCAGGGCGGGAGGAGAGAGAAGCCGGAGCATTTCCTCCCTGCTACCTCCCTGTTCTGGTGCAGCATCTCTGGTGGTGGCTTCCTCCTTTCATGCCTACAGCCCTTGCTAGGGTGGTCCTCCTCCAAGCTCCAGCCCTCTCTGGCTTCCAGGAGCACAATTTCCTTCCCTCTCCTCGTTAGCCCCGGGGCCAGAGTAGCTTTCTGCAATGCCTAGTGTCTAGGTGCCTCAAAATCCTTCACAACCCTGCCTCATCCATGTAAATAATTCCTTCATTGCAGCCTCCATGTTCGAACCCTCTGAGTTGAACTCTGTTTCCTGCCAAGATCCTGACTGATCCAATTGCTTGCTGTGAACCACCACTTTCTGCATCCCATCTCGTGGAGTCCTTACAACTGTCTACGAGGTTGCTGCTCCTGTCATCTTTATTGTGTAGATAAGAAAACTGAGGGCAGGGAGGTTAAATCATTTGCCAAGATGCTCAGCTAAAAAGTGGTAGAATCAGATCTTACAGGAGTGCCCGGAATCTGGGGCCAATGAGGTGGGTCTTGCTCAAAACATTTCTCCAGCTGAAGACTCAGGGGCCTCTGGCCGCATCCCAGAACCTCCAGGGGCCTCCAGCATTTCAGTGCAGACCCTGAGGTTCACAGAAGAGACTCACATAAACACAAGACTCAAGTGGGCTTTCTTTAGACAAATAAAGCATTGACTGTCTACATCTTTATTTTTTTTTTTTTGAGTTGTAGCCTTAATATCATAGACCAGTATGGTCCCTAGACCTAAAGCATTGCCTGAGAACTTATTAAAAACGCAAACTCCTGGCGCATATGCCAGACCCGTTGACTCAGATCATCTGCGCTGGGGCCCAGCAATCTGTGTTTTAACAAGCCATCCGGGGATGCGATGTCCCGGCTCTTGGGCTCCAGCAGCTTCCTGCCTGAAGCCTGGCACTATCTGGCCAGAGCTCCTGGGGATTTCCCAAAGGCTTTCTTTGTCTGATGGGATTGAGAACAGCAGAGAAGATGGCATGAAAACCCCAGCTCCCTTGATCCCTGCCTCTCCTGTGGGCCCCTCTCTATTTGTGCAGCTGTCGGAATCACTGAAGCAGTTGTTCATGAGTATTTCGGGGCCGTTGACAAACCCTGAGCCTGATTAGCAGGGCACAGAGGCAGGAACCCCAGAACTGGCTGACTTTAAAGCCTGTTGCCAACCCTAATGGGGCCTTCAACTCTGGAGGGCGGAGGCCTTGGTAGACACGGAGCCCATGCCTGATGGGGGCAGGAGACTACACCTGCCTTTCTCTGGGCTCAAAATTTTCTACAGGGGGAGCTATAGGGACATTGTCAACATTGTACTTTAAGCGGGGTTCTGATCCTTAGTGATAAGAATCTTGAGCATGTGACTCTAGGACCCAGGGAGGTGGTTTGTCACAAGCAGCAATGGTGTTGGGCTGTTCCATCAGCTGCGCCAGAAAGCTATGCCACAGGTTTGCAGCCCAGCTCTTCTGAGACTGCTGAGTTCCTTTGGGTTCCAAGTTCACTCTTCCGGGCTCTGGCTGAGGCTCTAAGATCCAACAACCTTCCAGATCACTAATAGCTTCTGTTGACTTTCTCTTTAGTCCGTTTCTGTTGCTTACTTTTTGTGATGGTTAATATTATGTGTCAAGTTGACTGGGCTAAGGGATGCCCAGATAGCTGGTAAAACATTATTCCCGGGTGTGTCTGTGAGAGTGTTTCCAAAGAGATTAGGAGTTGGATGGGTAGACTAAGCAGAGAAGATCTGCTCTCACCAGGGTGGGTGGGCGTCATCCAATCTGTTGAGGGCTCCAGTAGAACAAAAAGCTAGAGGAAGCGTGACTTTGCTCTCTGCTTGCGCTAGAAGATCCAGTAGTTTCCTGGCCTTGGACGTCAGCACTCCTGTTTCTCAGGTCTTCAGCCTGGACTGGGACCTACACCACTGGCCACCCTGGGTCTCAGGCCTTCGGGTTTGGAATGGAACTACAACACCTGCTTTTAGCCTCTGTAGTAGCTTGAGCTAATCCCTCGTGATAAATCTCTTTCTGTATGTCTCTACATATCCTAATGGCTCTGTTTTTTCTGGAGAACTTTTACTAATACAGTCTCAATAATCCAAATTCGTTTTTTCATTTGCCAATAATTTTGAACTCCTGCTAAGAAACTGTTCTGAACATGAGGGGCACAGCTGTGAATGAAACAGAAAAATGCCTGCCTTTCCAGAGGTTACGGTCTAGGAGGGTAGACAGACAATACAAGGGAGACGTAAGGGAGATAGATGGAACATTGAAAGGTAGTAAGTGCTTTGGAGAAAAACGAAACAGAGAAAAGGAACAGAAGGTGGGGGGTGGGTAGCAATTTTTAAAAAGGTGGCTGGGGAGGGCCACTCTGAGAAGCTGACAGTTCAGCAAAGACTTGAAGGAGATGAGTATACGAAACATGCAGGTAACTGGGAGAAAAAGGTCCCAGGCAGGGGGACAGAGAGCACAGTGTTATGGGGGCGAGGATGTGTCTGGTATGTTTGAGGATATCCACGTGCTTAGAGGTGAGACAGCACAGGGAAGAGTCATAGACGGGGGCCAAGAGGTGAGGGGTGGGGTGGGGGCCGATTGTGCAGGGTCTTACAGGTCCTTGTAAAGACTTGGGATTTTTCTCTGAGGAAGATGGGAGCCATGGGAGAGTTCTGAGCAGGGGAGTGGCATGATGAGACTTAATTAACAAGATCCCTCTGGCTCCTGAGTGTAGAATAGACTGTAAGAAACAAGAGGAGGTAGGCATGGAGGCCAATGAGGAGACAGAAATTAGGCAACAATTCCAGAAATTAGTGCTTTATACCAGGTCGGCAGTAGGGGGTAGATACAATAAAAAAAATATTTTAGAAGTTTTTCTATGTCCCACCTAACATCATCTTTTTTACTCACTGTGGTCTGTGTGCTATGCTTGCAATACTATATAATAAAGATGTAAATTTTGTGCCACAGACTAGAAATGTCATTGAGTTCGAAGGAGAGGTCTCGGAGGGTGGGTTGGCTCTCATTGTCTCGTTTGTCCTTACAGCAATAGGAGGACTGGAAATACCATTATAATTGTGCAAACAGGGAAACAGAGACTTTGGGCTCTAGTGGGGGAATCAGACAAAAAAAGTAAATAAATGAAAAAAATGGCCAATTGTCATAAAAGCTAATAAAGCTATAAAGAAAAATACAATGAGATTGCAATAGGAATTGAAAGAATGAGAAAAACCTAAGAAGGTCTATTCTAAGGGAAGTGAAGCAGTTTGCTAAGAGAAGAATGGAGTTTAGAGGGGGTTGCATCAGTGGTGGGAACAGCACGCGCAAAGGCCCTGAGGCAGGAACGTGCAGGCTGTGCTGGAAGAACCAGGGAAGGGGTTAGAAGTTTACTCTCACCAGCTCCTTCTGCTTGTCTCCTCTTTCACATGCATATGCATGCGCTGCCTTTAGCTCCAGTTCAGCTGTTTTGTTCTTCGGGGTAGAACGTGGAGCCATTTCTTAATTGCTCTATATTTAGCTTTGTTGAGAAATCTATAATTTAAAAACCACCGAGGGCTGGGCTGGTAATTCAGCTTCCATGGTCCATTTACTCTTTGGCCTTCGCTGCTGAGCCAGCCCACCAAGGTGACAGCGTGTGCCAGTCATGATGGAAGTGTTTGTTAACAGAACATCTGCTCCCCCAAAGCTGGCCTGGGTCCAGTTGCTGAACCCCAGAGCTAATCCCCGGGCCCCTTGGTTTAGTTCCCTACAAAGGGAGGCCAGGCCGAACAGCAGAACAGCTGGGGCATGGTAGACGGGAGGTGACAAACAGCATCTTGAGTCCTGCATCCATTCAAGTCTGTGCTGTGCTATTTACCAGCCACATCACTTCCTCTCTCTGGACCTCAGTTTCCTCACCTGTCAAATGGATTGCATTATATAGGGGCCTAGATCTAGGGGGCATTCTTATTCATTTATTGGTGGGCCTGTCGATTGGCACCAGCACTTAAGGGGTCATTTGACAATCTCTATCACAATTTAAAAGGCACGTTCTCTTTGATCCAGCAGTTCCACCTGTAAGAATTTTTCTTCCAGATGCATTCACACATTTGTGCGGATAAATATGCACAAGGAATTCATATAAGCACTGTTTGTGACAGCTAAGGCTTGGGAACAACCGGAATGCCCATCAATAGGGAATGGGTTATATGAATATAAATTATGGTGCGTGCACACAAACAAATGCTATGCAGGCTTTGAAGAGAATGAGACAGCTATCTATGTATGATAAGGTATGTTGTCTAAAACATATTATGTAAAATGGCAAAGTATTGTGTGCATTCATGTTTTTTAAAAAGGTGGTGACGTAATACGCTTACATATGCACATTGTATTTCTAGAAAGAGACGTGAGAAGCTGGTAGCAGTGGTTGTCCTAGGAGACAGCAGGTCAGGTGGAAGGGTGGCTTCCTTTTCACTATATATTCCCTTTGTGCTATTTGAAATTCTTCCCACAGGCATGAGTGACATAGTCAAAAATTAAATAGATTTTTTTAATGTTCTAAATGCCTGTGGAACCAGACAGGTAACGTAAGCGACTGAAATGCACTGAGTATAAAAAGCGGTGGAGACAGAGTGCTCAAGTCCACCCACAGCGACAGATGTCATTCGCCCCCACTTAACTGTGGCCACGGGGCAAGCGGCCAGTGTGGCCAGACCTGACTTCTCCAGAGAAGCAGAAATTCATATTTTAATGGGAACTCTGGATGCTTAAGTGTTGGTAATGAATTAAAACTGTCACAATCAGAACAAAACACTGTGGGTCGAAAAAATCTGGGGTCAGCATTTGTTCTTGGCATTCAGTTCATGACGACCGGGTTAGGTAGTTTTTAAATTTCTTTTCAGCTTTAAGGAGCCTCTGCCTGGGAAACATGAAAACATAGCATACATGTTTGCACATGCGCAAGGGGTCTTTTGGGGTCAGTATGGGTCAGTATAGGTAACTCTGCAAATGGTGACCGTCGCCAGCGGGGCACAGTGATGGCTCCACTCCAGCCACTACGGCCAATGGGAAAGCCCTGGTCTTTGGGAAGCATGAGATGCTTGGCCCAAGGCCAGCCTTGAGTACTTTGAAAATGGCAGAGCGTGGTATGCTTTGCCACAGAAACACAAAACCTGGGCAGTCATCCCTGCCTCGCTGGGTCTTTGAGAGTTTTCAGTCCCCAAAGGGAAGTTCAGTAAACCAATGTCACGCACACTCAGACCCCAATGTTTCCAGACCAAAGTCACCTCCCCTCAACGGATAGCCATGCAGACCTGTGTTCAAGCACACATTCTGGAACATACTAGAATGGAAATTATTAAGAGCTACATTTGAGGCCAGAAAGAGGTTATTTCCTGCCACTGAAATGACTTGACTCAGGAAAAGAAAATGTTCAAAACAGAATAGTAAGGAAAACTTCTATGGCAGAACAAAAATTTCTTAGATCGTCTCTGTGTTTGCCACGGGTATCAGTATACTTCTGTTGTCTACATTTATGCAGCGGTGAGTAAATAAGAGCCTCGTTGAAGTTACGAACTGCACAAGAAGGATGTTCGAATTGAACAGGTGATAAATAATGTATTAAAAAGCAATTATTTCCTTCTGTCTAATGGTTAGTAGCTGCCTGTTTCCCCTTGAATGAATCTGCTTCTCAGACTATAGATCTCAAAAAATAATGAGAACAATAAAGCCAGCCTTGCCACGTAAGAAGACTGATGGGGAGGGAGGTTTGCCAGGTCGGCAGAGGCTGCAAGCCACCGCCTAGAACGGTAAGGCCCGTCAGTGCGTCGCAGGAAGGCGGTGATCTAGTCACACAGGCCTCCCCTGAACGATCTGGGAAGAGAAGCCTCCAAGACACACTTGGAAGGTGGTTCGAGAGGGGGAACGCACCAGCCCTACGAGGGAGGCCGTCGCAAGCTTTCCCCAAATTACCAGCCTGGTGCAAGACTGAGGAGAGAGAGAGCTCTTCGTACAGAACACTCAATCGCAGATCTGCACTGGAGCCGGCGAGCCCCCTGCACTGGCTGATCCAGAAGCTTCTGCACGTCGGCAAAACCTCCTCCCCTTCACATCACTGACGAATTCCCGGTGGGGCATCCTCTGCCTGTGTCTCCTCTCTCCCTGTGCGGCGCGTCCTCGGGGGAGCAGAGCAGGAGCTGCCGTTGGGTGAGTCCCAGGCTCTGTGTGCCGGGTTCTGGGCTGGGAACTGTCAGACGTCACCTCTCGCAACCTCAGATCAACCAAAGCGACGAAGAAATACAGATTTGGGATCAAAAAGAGGCCGCTTCCGGATTCGAACCCACGGCTCTCCGCCTCCAATGCCCAAGCTCTTGTCACCAAGAAAACCTCAAGGTCTCAACTCGTCTTTCCCTTCTTATCTCTTCCAGCATTTTGACTCCAGCACAGACAGCTCTCTCAGCCATTTCTGGAACATTCCTTGAACCACCTTGCACGTGCTCTTTACCTGGGATCCTCTCCCCTTATCTCTCCTCTCTAGTTCCACTCGTGGCTTGTCACAAGCTCTGAGAAGCCTGCCCTGGCTTCTTTTTTTTTTTTTTTATGGAAACCATGAGATAATGAATCAAAAACAAGATTTTAAACTTGTAAAATAAGTTTTGTTCTTACGATATATTTACATCTTAAATTTTCCTTCAGTACATTTTGCCCTTCAAATGTCCTTGTGAAAAGGATGTAGGGAGAAAAAAATATTTTCCCAATTTTTATAGATGGGAAAACAGGAACCTATAAAAGCCGAGTGACTTACTTAAGGGAAAAAAATAAAAAAGAACTAGAACCCTGAGAGGGTCTTTAACTTTTATAATTGCTCGCTCTTTCGTTAGGTTACAGGGGCTCTTTAACAGCCTTTCTACTTTTATTCTCAGAGAGATAATCATTTTAATAGCAAATTCAGCCAGCTCTTGTTTAGTACCTACTTTGCAGCAGAAAGAGATTCAAAGACCCAGACTGGCTTCTGGGCCCTTGGTTTATTCATTCCAGCCCAAGAGATGTCGCCATAGTAAGAGCCTAGGGAGTAGGAAAGCTCGACCAAGTCTTGTCCCTTCCTCCTCTCTGCACACCGACCAGCTGGGCCACACTGAGCACGTTGGCTGATTGCCCTTCGTCCCAGTTTCCGATCTGTTAAAGAGTCTTTCCCTCCTAGATGCTCAGAGATCTTAAAGTGCTTAGCATAATGCCCAGCACAAGTAAAGGCTCAGTAAATATGACTTTAAGTGCCTACTGGCATTGTTTATTGCACTGGGCATATGGTAGTGACCAGGGCAAAGTCTCTGTCCCATTGGGCTTACAGGCACATGGAGAGGGCAGACAACAAACACATGAATGAATATACAAAAATTTAAGTAATTTGCTTAGCTTTTCTTAATAACTGTAAATTTGTAGATTATTACGTGTTTCATTTGATTTTATTGGCAGAGAATGTGGACACTTAATCCACTTTAGACTTGTACACGACTGGTCTTCTAAAGATCCCCGTTTTATATCCAATGTCTCGTTGCCAATTGCTCTCAGGAAAGCAACTGTGCAGGAGACGACAATCCTATGGCAGCCCAGAACTAAAACCAATTTGGGTTTTAGACACTCAAGGGTGGAAACTTAGGGTTTGAGCGGGGCGTGGTGGTGGTAGCACCTCTAATCTCAGCTCCTTGGGAAGCGGAGGCGGGAGGATCCCTTGAGCCCTGGAGTTTGAGGCTGCAGTGAGCTGTGATTGTGCCACTGCGCTCCAGCCTGGGTGACAGCGTGAGACCCTGTCTCTAAAATAAATACGTAGATAAATAAATAATAAATAAACTTAGGGTTTGCTTAAATTAGGGCTTGAAAGCAAATGCCTGCTGGAGTCAGGTAAATTCTAAATGAGGGCAGCTCGCTGGGATGGGGACCAGGAGATGGCTGCCCCATGGGGCAGTGGACCCAGTATGCCCAGATTCTCTTGACATTTTTTTTTTTTTTTTTTGAGACAGAGTCTCACTGTGTTGCCCAGGCTAGAGTGCCGTGGCATTAGCCTAGCTCACAGCAACCTCAAACTCCTGGGCTCAAGCGATCCTCCTGCCTCAGCCTCCTGAGTAGCTGGGACTACAGGCACGCGCCACCATGCCCGGCTAATTTTTTCTATATATTTTTAGTTGTCCGATTAATTTCTT
>CAUYRB010063894.1:0-53431 GCA_963574695.1 Propithecus perrieri
CTGTAGTCCCAGCTACTTGGGAGGCTGAGGCAGGAGGATCGCTTGAGCCCAGGAGTTTGAGGTTGCTGTGAGCTAGGATGACGCCATGGCACTCTAGCCTGGGCAACACAGTGAGACTCTGTCTCAAAAAAAAAAAAAAAAATGTTTATTATTCTGAATCAGAATGGATGAGTCAAGTTGTACCAGGAAGAAAACCACAGTAAACCACATATTCAAACCCAGATCAGTTCGATAGTTAAACTATGTCTTGATTCTAATGTCCCTTCCCACTAATACTGTTCTGGGGTTCTATGATTCAGAAGAAATTACTTCCATTCTAATTTCACTTCTGTGTAATTCTTTGTAACAAAATTGCTTGTGTCCCTGGTCCTTGATTTCTTCATTTGGTAAGAAAAATATTAGCACAATGACGTAATTCATATACAAGATAGCTGATACATTTTTAAGCTTTTTACTTTAAAATCATTACAGATTTATAGAAAATTGCAAAAAATGTACCAGGAGGTCCTGGGTCCTCTTCTCCCAGTTCCCCCAATGGTAATATGATATATTAGAAATACTTTTTGAGATGCATGTGACCAAGAATTTTGCTAAGTGATTTTATGTACTTTCTGACTTAATTCTTAAAACAGCCCTGTGAAATAGGTGTTGATATTACCATTTTAAAAATTAAAGGAACCAAAGCTCAGAAAGGTTAAGTATTTTAACAAAGGTCAGAAGCAAATAGGGGAAGTAGAATTCAAACATTGGAATCCTGATTGTAAATAATGGTGATAGAGTTTGTATATCATCGCGTTTACGGCTTTTCCACTAAAATGGTCCCTCAGCCAATTTCCCTGGCATCAGGAGAGCTGCTAGTCCTTGAAAACGTATGTTCTTGGTATCGTCTCTAATTCCATCTAGGCCATCACTATTCCCTGCTGATTTTGTCACTAAAACATTTTAAGAGTCACCCTTTCACTCTGTTTCTCACCCAAAATCCTGACCAAGGCATTAACCATTTCAAAACCACACTTGCAACTTTTTAACTAGCCTAATTCAATTTATTCTAGTCAACAATGCAAAAATTATCTTTCTTGTATAATATTGCAGTCATAACAAGTCTGTGAAAATCCTGAGCATGTGGCTTAACATCCTGTCCTACCAGTGGTGTCATTGTAGCTCACTGCAACCTCACACTCATGGGCTCAAGCGAGCCTCCTGCCTCAGCCTCCCGAGTAGCTGGGACTACAGGCATGCCACGGGACACCTGGCTAATTTTAGTAGAGACGGGGTCTCACTCTTGCTTAGGCTGGTCTCGAAATCCTGAGCTCAAAGGATCCTCCTGCCTCAGCCTCCCAAAGTGCTAGAATTACAGGCATGAGCCATCATGCCCAGCCAGAAGTGATTTCTCAAACAGACACGTAACACTGACTTCACAGGAAAAGATAAGTTGTACGCTATTAAAATTAAGAAGTTCTGTTATGCAAAGACATTATTAAGAGAATGAAGACACAAGCTATAAAGTGGAAGATATCTGTAACAAACATAAATGGAAAAGGCTTATATTCAGAATATACAATGAACTATGAATCAATAAGAAAAGGACAGACAACCCCATGGGCAAATGGGCAACACACACAAGTAGGCATTTCATAGAAGACAATATCCACGTGGGTAATAAATATATGAAAAGGTGCTCGACTCATTTCTCATCAGGAAAATATAAATTAAACCCATAATGAGATACCATAACACATCCACCAGAATGGCAAAAAATTTAAAAGTCAGACAATACCAACTATTGTTGAGGATGTGTAGTCTGTTCGTTTTCTATTGATGCTGTAATAAATTAACCTAACTTAGTGGCTTAAAACAGCTCAAATATGTTATCTTACAGTTCTGTAGGTCAGAAGTCTGACATGGATCTTGCTGGGCTAAAGCGAAGGTGTCTGAGGGCTGCATTCCTTTCTGGAAGCTCTAAGAGAGAATCTATTTCCTTGCCTTTTCCAGCTTCTAGGTATCTCCGCTTCTCTTGACTCATGGGTCCTTCCTACCTCTTAAAAGTGGGCAACGTTGCATCTCTCTGACCATTCCTCCATAGTCACATCACCCCGTGACCCTCTTCTACTCTCTGCCACTTTTAAGGACTTTATGATTCCATTGGGCTCACCTGTATAAATCAGGATATTCTCCCCATCTCAAGAACCTTAATTGAATCACAGCTGCAAAGTCCCTTTTGCTGCACAACATATTCACAGGTTCCCGGGATTAGAACATAGACTTTTTTTTGAATAAGCATTTCTCCAAAGAAGACATGCAAATGGCCAATAAGCATATGAAAAGATGTGCAATATCACTAGTCATGAGGGAAATGCAAATCAAAACCACAATGAGATATCACTTCATACCTTCCCTCAATAGGATGGCTACTATAAAAAACAAAGTAACAAATGTGGTAAGAATGTTGAAAAATCGGAAAATGTGTGCATTGCTGGTGGGAATATGAAATGGCACAGCTGCTGTGGAAGACAGTCTGGTGGTTCCTCAAAAGATTAAACACAGAGTTATCGATGATCCAGCAAGTTCACTTCTGGCTACATGCTTAGAAGAACCGAAAGCAGATATCTGAACAGACATTTGTACACCCGTGTTCACAGCAGCATTGTTCACAATAGCCAACGGGCGGAAACGACCCACGTGTCCACTGATGGATGAATGGATAAACAATGTGATCTATCCATACAATGACTGTGACTCAGCCTTAAAAAGGAAAAAAATTATGACACATGGTACCTCATGGATGAACCTTGAGGACATAGCGCTAAGTGAAATAATCCAGCCACAGAAGGACAAATACCATGTGACTGCACTCATACGAGGTCCCTAGACTAGCCAAATTTATGAAGACAGAAAAAATGATGGTTGCCAAGTGCTGGGGGGAGTGGGTAATGGGGTTGGTGTTTAGTGGATATAGAGTTTCAGTGGCGGAAGATGAAACAGTTTCATCTAGGACAGGCACACTACTTTAGGCTGGGAAGTCCAGGGGGACAGAGGGTGTATCCATACCAGAGACTTCAAGGCAGATCCCAAGATCAACAACTGAGGTATGTGCAAATGACAAGACCAAATGGGCTGTAACTAGATTAAGGATTAGAGGGAGTTAAATCAGGAACTGGCAGGAAATGGTAGATGGAAATGGTGACAAGCCTGACTGTGTCTGGGGTTCGTGTCAATGTGTTATCTCACTATATGACTTTTTCCTTAATCCTAGAAACACAGAAGAAACTGAGATCAACCCTTGGAACACAGCCACAGTGTCGTGTGGGAAAAGGGGCCCATCAAGTATGCGATTGGTCAAGCCTGCCTGAAAGGCTTCACGCTACTTGCTGTGGTCCTGTGTTGAGATACGGTCCACCTTAGCGATGGATAGGGCTGCTCACAGTCGGTCCAACTGGAAGAGCACGTAGACCGCCTACAACTGCAGGCACATAACCGTTATATGCAGTTAGTGCACTGGGGAGCCATGCTGGGCTGAAGGCTTTATGGGTCCCCCCACGGGAAAACTTGAAGCCGGAGCCCCTCCCAGGGCAGTCTCCCCATCCTCTGCTTGCAGCTGCACTGCCACCTGGCCTCCCTAGTCTTCATCCCCGTAGCTTGCACCTGGAGTCTTTCTCTGACTTAGCTCTGGGTGTCTGGTCCGTTGGTCAGTTCCCTTGACTTTGTAAATCAGCTCTCGAGGATGCTGTGTCTTGGGTCTGTGCAGGCCTCCGGACTCAGGCTCCAAAACACCATAAACCAATCCAGAGCAGCACGCCAGGGACCCCAGTCATCTTTTCAAAACAGGGTTTAGCATTGCTTTACTTAGATCTTGTTAAAGAGCACAGATGCTGCCTGGAGATATGAAAGGACAAATAAATCTTCACCTTTATCTCAATTTTCAGGAAGTCCTGACCTCTGATGCAGGCAAATATCCAAGGAACCAGGCTTATTACATAAATTTTATTCATCCATGCACAAAAATACTTATTGAATGCCTTCCATATGCTCCAGCATTAGGGTTCTATAGGAAAAAAGTTGTTCCATGAGCTCACAGTCTAGAGACAATAAAGGTAAGTAAAGAATTGTAACAAAAGGCTTCAGGGGTTCTGATGAAAGGAAGCAGAGGGTGCTCTAGGAACGCACAGAATGAATCTGAAAAGACTGGGCAGACAAAACAGTTGGTCAGAGGTGCTAGGAGTAGCATGTTGTCTTTTGTAAATGCTGAGCACCTAGTAGCAGGTTTCAGTTTGCTGTGTCCGCCATGTGGAATGAAATCAAAGGGAGAGGTTTCAGTACTTGCCTCCGCCATGTGCAGGTGGTGGGGTTTTTGATCACAACGCATCAGTGATGACGTGACCTAGCCCACTACGTCCATTTGCGGGCTCCCAAGGGTCCCAGAGTCTTGCCTCTAGCTCCCCACCTTCTGTGCCCAAGCCCCAGGTCAGCTCAAACACAGAGACTAGTGCGTTTGGAGACTAGTGAGCTACTAGTGTTGGTTGCCTCAACCTTCAGCTTTGTCATGAGATTCTCCTGAAACCCCCTGGGGTTGGTGTCATTAACAACAAAACAACTGTACATCAGTGAGACAAGGGCTGTGGTTGCCCCCATTTAACAGATAAGGGGACCAGCGTGACCAGCCGGAGGTCTTGCTGGCCGTCTTACCTAGATCCTGAAGTGCAGCTCGAATTGGCAACTCCTCCAGAAGAGTATCGTCTGGTTGCATAAAGGAAGTGTCACATCCTCCTGCTTCTCTCCACAAACAAGACACTGAAAATACCAACCTTTCGGGTCCCCCAAAATTACAAGCTCGGACATCAACAGAGGGCTGTAGCTGCAGCAAAAATTATACAGTTTTCTGGAGTCACAGGCACCCAACCTTTCTGAACAGAGGAGAGGGAGGTAACTGAAGATTCCAAGTCTGATTCAGATAAGCAAGTAGGACAAAGACACGAAAGGCCCTGACAGCCACCACGAAGGATGCCATGGCGCCACATGTTGGGTTTCTGTCTATGCAGGGTGGTATGGGCGCGTGCGGGGCTGGCAGAGCTATAGAGACCCGGTTTCCAATCACTACTCCCCATTTATTTAAAGAGTCAGTCTTGCACTTTATTTTACTGAGCTGTAAAATGGGAATAGTGCTGTTATTTGGGTGGCTGTGACAATGAGATGACCTGATTTAGGGAAACGATTACACAGTACCCGAGGCCCACAGTAAGTGCTCAGCAAACGTTAGTCCATTTCACTCCTGTTTCTGTTCCCACTCCCTCCCGTGTTTACAGTGTGGCACTGTTGTCACAGTGTCACTCCCAGCCTTACAGAGTGACCCAGAACACAGGGATCACCAACCAGGTCAGCAGGCCCGCTGCCCGGCACTGCGCCGCTTCCTCGTTAGCCCTTACCAGGCACTAATGACAGAGACCACGCATCAATATGACTGCGTTCAGAACAGCCAAGCGCCCAACAAAATAATACTTTCTTTTCGTTCTATGGTTTATAAATCCTCTTTAGAAGTTCCCTCATTTGTTAATCAGAAGTCTCTCGAGATCAAAGGGCAAGTGTCAGTCCCACTTCACTGGCGATGCGAGGGAAGCTTCAAACAGGCAGACGCTTCATTTGGGCTGTGTGAGTGGTCTGTGGCAGAGTCGGGACCCAAACCGGGTCTTCTGATGCAGGCAGAAGTTTTAAAGCAGGTACTTTATTTTATAGTAGGTACAAGCATTTTTAAGTAGGGATTTGGACAACATTGAAGAAAAAAGGAAACTAAGAAGGCTTGAATTTCTTTTCCCCCTTAGACCAGGAATACTGTGTTGAGAAGCCCTGAATTTTAAATAAGTCTCATTTTAAATTTACTTTCAATCTGTGTTAATGTGCATGAACTCATTTGTGCGTGTGTGTGTGTGTGTGTGTGTGTGTGTATTCAGTGAAACTCTCCCCCACTTTTATTCTGCATAACCATTTCCATGTATGCGAATTTACAGGGATTTCCTTTAGTGGAATTCACCGAAGGCCCTAGTTCGTTGCTTGTCTATAGATGTGCCTCCGGGGAGTCCTGGTTTAACAGGATGAGCAGATTTTCTCTGAGTTCATTTCAGTTAATCCGCAAACGCTGACACACAGTCACACCTTCCTGTGAAGTCTGTCGAAGTGGTGCACCTGGTGTTTCTCTGCAGCTCTGTTCTGGCGGCTGACAGGCACGGACTAGAGCTTGCCACTTCTTCCCTGTGTTCAGCCCTCCGTCTGTGGCTGCTCTGCCACAGATATTCAGCTCTGCCTGCCTTTGTGTAGGGGACTAGTACAAGAATGTGTGAACATTTTCTGTAGCATATTTATTTAAATTGTATTTGATGACTAAAGGGATAGTGTTTAAGGACAAGTATCATATTTGAACGAGTGTCAATCACGTTGAGAAAATTATATAATTGGCATGCTTTCATTTACTATGAATTCAATCAACCCCCTTGGGTTAGGGAGCTGAGCGCCTGCTGAGCGAGTTGCATGATACATGTATCAGTGGTTCTCATATGGTAGCATGCTTCAGAATGCCCTAGAGGCCTCTAACATTTTTTTATTGATACATAATAATTGTGCATATTTATGGGGCACGTGTAATATTTTGATACATGCATACATTATGTAATCATCAAATCAGGGTATTTAGGATGTCCATTCCCTCAAACATTTATCATTTCTTTGTGTTGGAAACATTTCAAATCTTCTAGCTATTTTGAATTATATAATAAATTACTGCTAAGTATAGTCACCCTACTGTGCTAATCGAACACTGGAACATATTCCTTCCATCTAACTGTATGTTCGTACCCATCAACCAACCTCTCTTATACCCTCCCCTCCCGGCCTCTGGTAGCTATCATCCCAGAGGGCTTTTCAAAACGGGTTGCTGGGCCCCAGGCTCAGTTCCACAGGTCTGGTGTGGGGCCTGAGAATTTGCATTCTGACAAGTTCCCAGGTGCTGCAGAGGCTGCTGTTCTAGAGGTCCCACCTTGAGGGCCTGTGACATATACAAAGCTTGTGGTGAAAGCATGTACTAATCTCACAGATTTGCATTAAATAATAATTTCTTCTTTTCAAATTTCTTCTTCTTAATTAGAACACATATTACAATTCAATGAAACGGTTTTGAAAATATAAGTGGTGGCACCTTGAGAGAGATTTTCAACATCTCATGTAGTGAGAATCTGTGATTATTTCCCAAGAAGACACCTTTGTATTGAAATAAAAACAGGTAATACCCCAGGAGGTCCGTGTTGTGAATCCCTCCAGACCCTGCTAAACAGACGACTGAGATGGGAACAGGCTGGAAAGAGGCTGAGGCTTTCAGGGTCTGCCCAGGGCAGCATGGCCAAGCCCTTCTCTAATCAGCGACAGCCATGGCAACATTACATGGAGAGCATAAAATAGATGGCAAAGACACTTAGCATGTGGTTTTTCTGATCCTCTCTCCCTCTTTACAGGGGAGGAGTAAAGAAATCTTGGTGTTTAAAAAACGGAGGAACAATGATATTGATCTTTCTGGTGAGGTTCAAGTGAGAGACACACACTACCTGCTCTGAATCAATTGTTCGTGGGTGGGGTCTTAAGTCAAGGGAGGGAGAAGAATTCCCAGGAAAGTCCCGGAGGCTGCCTGCCTCGCCTTGGATTAAAAGCCTTTCCTAAGAGCCCTAGGCGTGAACGAAGGGGGCTGGGCTATTTGCTATTTAAATAAAATAAGCAGCTTACTAATCTGCCCATAAACACAGCACACATGAAGTGTGGAGCTGAAAGAGCAGCTGGGGCCCAACCTATCTCTGCTACCTACTAGCCGTGGGATTTCGACTTCATTTATCCATTAATTTAAAAAACAAGTAATTAGTAAGGGCTCATTACCTGCCAGGTTCATAGCTGACAAAAAGGACTGCAGAGCCGGGCGTGGTGGCTGACGCCTGTAATCCTAGCACTCTGGGAGGCCGAGGCCGGCGGATTGTTTGAGCTCAGGAGTTCGAGACCAGCCTGAGCAAGAGCGAGACCCCGTCTCTACCAAAAATAGAAAGAAATTAATTGGACAGCTAAAAATATGTAGAAAAAATTAGCCGGGCATGGTGGCGCATGCCTGTAGTCCCAGCTACCCGGGAGACTGAGGCAGGAGGATCGCTTGAGCCCAGGAGTCTGAGGTTGCTGTGAGCTAGGCTGACGCCACAGGCACTCTAGCCTGGGCAACAGAGTGAGACTCTGTCTCAAAAAAGAAAATAAAAACTTACCTGGGTTTAGTTGCACTTGCCTAGCTTCTTTGGAGGCTGAGCCGGGAGGATCCCTTGCTTGAGACTAGGAGTTTGAGGCCACAGTGAGCTATGATTGTGCCACAGCACTCCAGCCTCCCCAAAAAGAAAAGCCCAGGACTAGATGGCTTTCCTGCTGAATTCTAACAAATTTATAAAGATTCTTCTCAATCTATTCCATAAAATTTAATTGGTGGGAATTTTTCCTAACTAATTCTGTGAGGCCAGCATTATCCTGATACCAAAAACACATAAAGACACAACCAAAAAAGAAAACTACAGGTCAGTGTATCCCTGTTGAGCATTAATGCAGAAATCCTCAACAAAATTTTAGCAAACCAAAATCAGCAACACGTTGAAAAGGTAATACACCATGATCAAGTGGGATTTATTCCAAGGATGCAAGGATGATTCATCATATGCAAATCAATAGATGGGATACATCACATCAGCAGAATGAAGGACAAAAACAGTATGATCATCTCAATAGATGCAGAAAAAGCATTTGATAAAATTTAGCATCCTTTCATGATTAAAACCTCTCAACAAATTAGGCACAGAAGAAACATACCTCAACATAATAAAGGCCATATAATGACAGACTTACAGCTAATATCATACTGAATGGAGAAAAACTGTGAAAGCGTTTCGTCTAAGAACTGGAACTCAAGACAGGGTTGCCTACTTTCACCACTCTTAGTCGTCATAGTACTAGAAGTCCTAACCAGAGCAATCAGGAAAGAGAAAGAAAGAAGAGGTATCTAGATTGGGAAAGAGGAGATTCTATTGTCCTTCTTTGCAGACAACATGATCTGATATGTAGAAAATTCTGAAGACTCCACCAAAAACTCTTAGAACTTATAAACTAGTTCAGTAAAGTTAGAGGATACAAAATGAACATAACAAAATCAATAGTACCAACAAAATCAGTATATACCAATAATGAACTGGCAGAAAAAGAAATCAAGAAAGCAATCCCATTTACATAGCTATAAAAATATTGAAATATCTAGGAATAAATTTAACCAAGGAGGTGAAAGATCTGTGCAAGGAAAACTACAAAACACTGATGAAAAAAATTGAAGAGGACACAATTAGAAAGACACCCCATGCTCATGGATCAGAATTAATATTGTTAAATAACCACAGTACCCAAGTGATCTGTGGATTCAATGCAGTCCCCATCAAAATATCAATGACTTTCCTCACAGACATAGAAAAAACAGTCCTAAAATTTGTTTGGAACCACAAAGGACCCTGAATAGCTAAAGCAATCCTAATCAAAAAGAACAAAGCTGGAGGCATCACACTACCTGATTTCAAATTATACTACAAAGCTATAGTAACCACAGCAACATGGTACTGGCATAAAAACCACACTTAAATATAAGACCTGAAACTATAAAACTACTGGAAGAAAACATAGGGGAAACACTTTTCAAGACATTGGTCTAGGTAAAGATTTCATGTGTAAGACCTCAAAAGCACAGGCAACAAAAACAAAAATAGACAAATTACTGTTTTAAACTATAGACCTTCTGCATAGCAAAGGAGACAATCAACAGAGTGAAGTGGGGCCAGGCGCGGTGGCTCACGCCTGTAATCCTAGCACTTCGGGAGGCTGAGGCAGGTGGATCGTTTGAGCTCAGGAGTTCGAAACCAGCCTGAGCAAGAGCGAGACCCCGTCTCTACTACAAATAGAAAGAAATTAGCTGGACAACTAAAAATATGTATATAGAAAAAATTAGCTGGACATGGTGGTGCATGCCTGTAGTCCCAGCTACTCGGGAGGCTGAGGCAGTAGAGTTGCTTGAGCCCAGGAGTTTGAGGTTGCTGTGAGCAAGGCTGATGTCCCAGCACTCTAGCCTGGGCAACAGAGTGAGACTCTGTCTCAAAAAAAAAAAAAAAACAAAAAAAAAAACAGTGAAGTGAAATGAATATTTGCAAACTTTTCATCCAACAAGGGATGAATATACAAGGAACTCAAACAGCAGCAAAGAAATCCAAATCATCCCATTAAAATGTGGGCAAATGATCTGAGTAGGCATTTGTTGAAAGAAGACATACAAATACAAATAGCCAACAGGTGCCCCATGTGTTACTGCTACAGCTGGGAACAACTTTCTTCAGATTACCTGCTGGTGAACTTAATCCAGGAGAAGATGAAGTTGAAGCACGGAAACGCTTAATGACACAGATACTAGGTCGTCAAGATGGAGTTCTGCAAGACTGGGTATTGGTAACTGGTGGAGACCGAATTTTGAACCTCCTCAGTATCCATATATTCCTGCACATATTACAAAGGCTAAGGAGCATAAGAAGTTGTTTCTGGTTCAGCTTCAAGAGAAAGCCTTGTTTGCAGTCCCTAAAAATTACAGGTGTGGTGGCTGCACCATTGTTTGAATTGTATGACAATGCACCAGGGTATGGACCCATCATTTCTAGTCTCCCTTAGCTGTTGAGCAGGTTCAATTTTATATACAACTGAATTCCTATGCAATGGAGAAGTAAAAGAAGCTGTCTCTGTGAGCACAGCTATACACACTGTAGAAGAATAAATGTGGTAGAAAAATTTTTTGGTTTTATCTCTTTCCTGATCTCTTAAATTGCCGCCTACTTTCTATTATTTGAATAGTAAAGTTAACATGAAGAATTAACTAGATAGTTCTGTAAGCAAATGTGATAATGTTTATTTACTTTTGGTTCTACTCATACTTTTTTGTACAACATTAAAGAAAATGGGCTTCTTTCTAAAAAAAAAACAAAAAAAAAAAACAAATAGCCAACAGGCATATGAAAAAATGCTCAACATCACTAATCCTCAGAGAAATGCAAATCAAAATAACAATGAGATATCATCTTACCCAAGTTGAAATGGCTGTTGTAAAAAACAAAACAAAAACCAGAAACAAACACTGGCAAGGATGCTGAGAAAGAGAACTCTTATACATTGTTGGTGGGAATGTAAATTAGTACAGCCATTGTGGAAAACAGTATGGAAGTTTCTCAAAAAACTAAAAATAGAACTACTTTATGATCCAGCAATCCTACTAGTGAATATTTAATCAAAGGAAAGCAAATCAAGATATCTAAGGGATACCTGCCTCCCCATGTTGACTGTAGCACTTTTCACAACAGCCAAGATATGGAATCAACTTAAGTGTGCATCAGGGGATGAATAGATAAAATGTGGACACCATGGAAGAACTATTCAGCCATAAAAAAGAATGAAATCTTGTCCTTTGTAGGAACATGGGTGGAAATGGAAGTCATTATGTTAAGTGAAATAAGTCAGGCACAGAAAGACAAATATCACATCTTCTAATTTATGTGTGGGAGATAAAAACATTGATGTCATGGTGGTAGAGAGTAGAAGATGGTTACCAGAGGCTGGGAATGGTGGTGGGGGTGGTGGTTGAATAGAGGTTGGTTAATAGGTACAAACATAGATAGAAGGAATAAATTCAAATGTTCAATAGCACGGTAGGGTGACTATAGTTAACAATGTATTGTGTATTTAAAAATAGCTAGATTTGAAATGTTCCCAACACAAAGAAATAATAAATATTCAAAGTGATGGGTGTCCTAATTACCGTAATTCGATCATTACACATTGTATGCATGTGTCAAAATATCACATATACTCCATAAATATGTATAATTATTTTGGATAAATACACTTTAAAAAGATTATAATGGAGCTGAAAAATTTCTATCACCTAGACATTGTGATACAATAGGCTTTGTAACGTTGTAGCGCAGTGCATCATTCATGTTTGTGGTGATGATGGTGTAAATAAACCTGTGCTACCAGTCATATAAACACATAGCACATACAGTTGTGTATTCTACATAATATTTGATAATGAAAATAAATGATTTCCTGGTTTATGTATTTACTATGCTATACTTTTAATCCTTATTTTAGAGTGTACTCCTACTTATAAGGAAAAAAGTTAACTTGTAAAACAGCCTCAGCCAGGTATTGCAGAAGTCATTATTATCACAGGAGATGACAGCTCCATGTGTGTTCTTGCCCCTGAAGACCTTACAGTGGGAGAAGATGCGGAGGTGGAAGACAGTGATAGTGATTATCCTGTCCCTGTTCAGGCCTAGGATAATGTGTGTGTTTCTATTAGTTCTTAAAAAAAAAGCTAAAAAATTTTTTTAATAGAAAAGACTTACAGAATAAGGTTATAAAGAAAGTAAATATTTTTGTGTAGCTGTACAGTATGTTTATGTAAAGCTAAGTGTTATTACAAAAGAGTCAAAAAGTTAAAAAGTTTATAAAGCAAAATAATTTTAGTACACTAAGGTTAATTTATTGAAGAAAGAAAAATTTTAAAATAAATTTAGCGTTGCCTAAGTGTACAGTGTCTTTATAAAGTCTACTTTAGTGCACAGTATTGTCCTAGGCCTTCATGTTCATTCACCACTCGCTCCCGACTCACCCAGAGCAACTTCCAGTCCTGCAAGCTCTATTCATGGTAAGTGCCCTTCAAGTGTACCATTTTAAAAATCTTTTTTTTTTTTTTTTTTTTTTTTTTGAGACAGAGTCTCACTCTCTTGCCTGGACTAGAGTGCCATGGCGTCAGCCTAGCTCACAGCAACCTCAAACTCCTGGGCTCAAGTGCTCCTCCTGCTTCAGCCTCCCAAGTAGCTGGGACTACAGACATGCGCCGCCATGCCTGGCTAACTTTTTCTATTTTTAATTGTTTGGCCAATTTCTTTCTATTTTTAGTAGAGACGGGGTCTCGCTCTTGCTCAGGCTAGTGTCAAACTCCTGAGCTCAAGCAGTCCTCCGTCCTCGGCCCCTCAGAGTGCTAGGATTACAGACCTGAGCCACCGTGCCCGGCTCTTTAAAAATCTTTTATACCTTATTTTTACTGTGCTTTATCTATGTTTAGACACCCAGATTCTTACCATTGTGTTACAGTTGCCTGCAGTATTCAGTACAGTAACATGCTGTACAGCGTTGTAGGTTAGTAGCAGTATACTGTGCCACACAGCCTAGGTATTTAATAGGCTATCACACCTAGGTATGTGTAAGTACATTCTGTGACATTTGCAGAACTTCGAACTTGCTTGATGACACATTTCTTAGAACAAATCCCTGCTGAGTAACAGATGGCAGTATCTTAAAGCATGTTCCATGTTGAGTACATAAGGCTTAGTGGTGTTCCATTGTTAATGGACATTTGTTTCCGATTTTTTGTGATGTTTATAATAACCTCATTTGTACATCATTTCACTTATAAGTCCCTAGAAGTGGAATTATTGAGTCAAAGATCATTATGGCATTATAATTTTGATATTTCTAAGTTTCTCCCTAGAGATTCGTGAGTAGTATATGAGAATAACTGTTTTCCTTACACCCTTTGCAGCATACTGTGAACTTTTTCATCTTTGCAGTCTGATAAGTGGAAAAAAAATCATTACCCATTTTTCACTCCATTCTTTTATTCACATGGGTTTGTTCTCCCAACCTAGTGATCAGAGAAAACATCTGATTTGTGTTTCTAGGTGGTTTTAGGCCTGCTTATTTAAAATTTACAACTCTTACAGGTAATCAAAAATTTGTTGTTTCTTTTAAAAAGAAGTTATTATTGTTACTTTAGAAATATCTAGGTCTTTTGCTGGGTCTCTTTTGTAAGCAGTGACCTATACTAATAGATTTCTGTCCTATAGAATGCGTTCCTACTCTGCACAAATAAAAGTTTTGGCCTGTTGCTTTTCTATTTATGTCAAGGAAATACTATTTAGCAGACGGTTTAGTATGTCATAGTTTGCAGTCTTTTCAAGTGCACATTATATAGTATTGTATTTGAAAACCTCTATAATGTTGAATAAATATTATGTGCTAGGTTTTATATTTAGGTCGCAGCAACCCTTTAAGGAAGGTTGTCTATTTTCTAGATGAAACAAGGGCTCATAGAAATCAAGCAATTTGCCCAGGGTTATATAGGGGAGTTATAGCTTGTTAGAGAGTAGAGGGTAGTAAAGTGCTCAAGAGCAAAAAACTGCAAATTCAGAGTTGAGATAAACTGAAATTCTGTTCACTTTAAACTAGTGCAATAGTTTAAACTACTTCCTGAATTATTACAACATCAGTTCTGATTAGTTTAGGACTTACATAACAGTATTAAAGACTACAGATCCCAACCTCAACATTTACTTGTTATTTGATCTTCAAGTTACCTAACTCTCTAAGCTTCACTTTCCTTTTCTGTACAAGAAGCATAGTCACATTACCTATATTACCAAACTCATAAAGCCATCACCTTTTTAAAGATTGTTTTTAGCCATAGCCCATTATAGCACTAATGGTTTTTTAGCCTTTACTTTAAAAATTAAAGAATAGGAAGTACTGCTGACTTCTTTCTCCTTTATCCAGTAAAACAAAAAACAAAACGTCTGTTTATTAGCTCACAAAATTCTGCCATTGCATTTTAAGACGATTTGAAATTTTCATGAACACGTATAAATTTTAACAGGTTGTAGAAATAGACATCTACATAGTTTTAAAAGCATTTATCACATATTCTATAATTTATTTAAACTAAGATGGATGTTTCTGGTCATGTTTTTTGGAAAAGACAAAATATTTGACCAACTCCCCTCTGTCCCCCAATTTGGCCCCATTTTTTAGTATTTGGAAGTAACAGTGTATCTCTCTTTCCCTAATAAAAGAACAACAGAAAATCTCCATAAACAGAAAACAAGAAGAGTACCTCCCTGTTAAAGTTGTTAAAATAAGTCTTTATTTTGTATCCTGAAGCTCAAGATTAGGGTAAGGACCTCCCCCCTGCACCGACCTCATGCAGAGTAACCTAGCCCATATTAGGAATCAAAGTAATGACTTTAGTATGATTAACTGTTGTATAGCACTGCTCCTCAAATTTGCATTTGAGGTTTCATATTTTTGAGGAGGCCTGAGATTTTGCATTTCTAAAAAGCTCCCATGTATTCTACTGTTATACAAAACATGGTTTCAGTAGCAAGGTTCTGTACTACTAATCTCTCTTTTACTCTTGACTGATTATCGTAAATCATATGCTAAATTTCAGACATTCAAATGTCCCTGTCCCAGGCACTATGCAGGTACTGAAGTTATAACAGGGATGCTAGGTAGATACTCTGCTCTCAGTCAAGTGGGGAAGCCAAGGAAGTAACAGTTATCTATATGTAAGTGGTGGTGCAGAAGTCCAGGGAGCTCTGAGAATCTTAAGTACAGGTTTATGAAGATATTAAACCTAGTTTGTCTGATATCTTGACATCTAGGTTCCTAGTAGGTATAGGATGGAGCTTTGACTAAATCATTTATCAGTCCATTAACAGTTGTTGGCAAGCTTTTTCTGCAAATAGCCAGATAGTAAATGTTCTAGGCTTTACTTTGGTCTGACTACTCAAGTCTGTGAAAAGTAGCTATATAGGTAATGTGTGTGATTGTGTACTCCAATACGACTTTGCATATACAAGTGGTGGGCTGGATTTGGCTTGCAGGCTGTAGTTTGCCAGCCTCTGCTCTAGAACAGCAGTGTATTACTGTCAGTTGTAAGATATATTGAGAATAATTTACAGTAAGGGATGATTTATTTAAAACATTAATGTCTATAATAAAATTCATTTGCATTTGAATATGCTGTCTTGGAACATGAGTTTATAGACATAGGGGTAACCCTGAGAATATATCATGCATGTGATTGTCATTTGTATATCACTAGGGGAAAAGGGTCAAAATCTACTCTAGAATTTTAGTTAGCACTTCTAAAGAACTGCACAGATGCCTATTATAAAAGGGAGAAAGAAGAATAAAAGGGAGAAATAGAAAAAATTAGCCGGGCATGGTGGCGCATGCCTGTAGTCCCAGCTACTTGGGAGGCTGAGGCAGAAGGATCGCTTGAGCCCAGGAGTTTGAGGTTGCTGTGAGCTAGGCTGAGCCACGGCACTCTAGCCCGGGCAACAGAGTGAGACTCTGTCTCGAAAAAAAAAAGCTGGAAGGAGTTAGAGAATCTCAGTATAGGTATGCACTGAACCATTTCTGTAAATTGCTCTTTTTGGACAATGTTGAAAAATATGTGATTTCTAGACCAGAAGAGGACATCCCTGGGTACCCAATCAGTTACCATCATTTAGGATAATGAATAAAATTTGGGCTCTGGAGTTTGTTTTCTGGTTTTACCATGTGTTGTGTGAACTTTGGCAAAGTATTTAACCCCTTTGCCCTCAGTTTCTTCATGGGGTAATGATGCTGCACACAGTTTTGGAGACTATTAGAAACACCATTCGATAGTACCTGATATAGCACTGGTAAATAGTAAGCCCTCAGTAGATGTTAGCTTCTTCTCTTCTGACCTGTCTGCAGAGCAGTTTCTTAATGTACTGAAGGAAACTGAGGAGAAAAAATGTTCCTGGCACATAAGAATCTTAACATTTTCTTGAAGGTATAAAAAGTAAAATAGGAACACTTTCAAACATGCAAACCAACGTAAGGCCTTTCAATAGAGAATACCTCAGATAGGTAAAAGTGTCATTTAATTGTAGAACAAAAAGTCTTAGGTCTTCTTCGAATTCAAACCCATATTTTTACAGATGAGAAGAGATTAATTGATTTCTCCTAGATGTTTATATGTTGTCTTTATATGTGGAGAAGGAGATTCTCCAACATTTGTCGATTAACCAGATGTTATTGCCTCTTGATTAGGAATTTCTTTATCTCTAAGCTAAATTCATCTGTTTCAGTTTAAGCATCTAGTAACTCGTTCTACATATTTTGAACACTTGGTAAATGTTAACTCATACACTCTTCTGACCTCAACAGAGATGTAGAGTAAGTTCATAGTCCTGACTATAAATTAAATAATTTTGATTTATTCCATATTGCCACTAGGAAGAATTTTTTTTTTTTTTTTTTTTTTTTTTTTGAGACAAGGTCTCACTCTGTCGCCTAGGCTGGAGTGCAGTGGTGTGATCATAGCTCACTGACTGCGGCCTCAAACTCCTGGGGTCAAGCCATCCTCCCACCTCAGCCTCCCAGGTAGCTGGGACTAGAGGCAGCTGGTGCATGCCACCATGCCTAGCTAATTTTTGAATTTTTTTTAAAGACAGAGTCTCACTGTGTTGCCCAGGCTGATCTCAAACTCCTGGCCTTAGGAGATCTTCCTGCCTTGGCCTCTCAAAGTGCTGGGATTACAGGTGTGAGCAGCCGTGTCATTTTTGTAGCTTTGTAATAAAGTAAGTCGGATTTTTTGCAGAGCTTAGAATTTATAATACTGTCAGTCTCTTTGAGCTGCATTAGTAGAAAGGAAAGGTGACATTGGACATTGACAAGCAAAAAGTGTAAAGTAATGGCTATTTAGAAGCTTTAGTTGTGCCTCCTGTATATATCTTCTTTTGCCTTAGATCAGACTCTTTTCTTTCTTGGGTTATTGTAGTTGTCTTTTCAATGGTTTCCCTTTATTTTTTCAATAAATATGTAATAATACTTGACACGTGATAAGTACTTTTAAATGGATAAACATCCCTGCTTTCATGGAGCTTACATTATCTAGTAGATTCCAGCTCTAAACTTACAGAGTTTACTGCTGTGCTTTTGTCTGAGCGCTCTCTGTAAAATAGGTCCTTCCCTTGTTTAGAATCGTCAAGTCTGTAGGGTCTGTAGGATCTCCACTGCCTCTGGACAAGATTCAGGCTTCTTCGCCTTTATGCAGCTTCATCTCTTGCCATGCTCCTAACCTCTGCCTTCCGGCATTTTGTAGTTCCTTGGTGGAACCACACTCTCTTACCTTTCAGTTTTTATACGTATATTTCTGCCTCAGACATCTGCCTTTTAGACACCTCTCCCCCAACAAACAAAACCAAAAATAGCTAATACTCATCTTTTAAGCCTCCTAGACTTACCCACTGCCACTTCTCCACGTTGGTGCAATGACTCTTCCTTAATAAACAGACATTCTCATGGTACATTAGGCATACTGATGGTATGACATTTTCTTCCCTGAATTATGATACTCTGCTTATTTGTGTGCCTGTCCTGCTAGAATTAAACCAAGAGCTGCTTTTTTTGTTTCTTAATTCTCAGTGTCTATCAAGGGGTCTGGGTTATAGTAGGTCTGAAATATTCATTGAACAAATGAATGAATGGCCCAAACTTCTACCATCTCAGCACTATTGACTGACTGGAGAATGGAATTCCTTCAATGAATCTTTGAATTAGTGGAGTGCTTATTACTATGTGCCAGGCGATAGAGATAAATAGATAACCTGTCCTCAGATGAGTCCACAGTTAGGCTGATAGCTTTCTTATTTTCACAATGGATTATCCTTTTTATTTTATATATATTTATAAAAAACAAATAGCCTCTGTCAAGTATCTAAACCAGGAGTGGGGAACCTTTTGATGTGGGAAGGCTATGTTAATTTTGTTATAATCAAATAAGGCCACACTCAAGAAACTTCAATTAGGTATACGTAAAAATATAAATTATTTTGTAAAAATTTATGTACCTAATAATTTCAAAAAGATGAAAACTATTTGTTAATTTTAAAGTTAACTAACCTTTTAATGACTTTGTTGAGTCTGCTTTTTGTTGGAAAGCATTTGAATATTTGGTTGCAGCATGGAAGTCTACAGTTTTAGTTGATCCTCTAGGTGGGTATCAGTCATTTGTGACCTTAAGGGTGTCTTGATTTGGGTTAGGTAGGAGAATGTAGATTTGTAGCAATAAATGGTTGAAAAAGCAAGAAAGCATTTTTCAGGCATGTTGCCAAAGGCATGAATATTCTGCTGCATTTTTCCATATTTCAGTTGGATCTTTCTTAGCATCAAACAATGACTTTAAAATGTCATCTACTGAGAACCCAATCAATTCCATTTGTAGTTCTTGAGGTGCCTTGGTGATATCAGCTAGGTGAGGCTGAAATGCTAAATCGAGTATGATGTTATGATTCTCAAAGTCAGTGAATCTTTCATTGTATTCTCCAATTAATAGGTCTATAACAGCTGCTATTCTTTAAATGATTCACATATATCATCCTACTTATCAGTGACCTTTGCTAACTGGGGAAAATGTTCATTGGAAATTTCCTTTTGAAGAAGTGTTCTGAAAAAAGATAGCTTTATTTGAAATGCTTGGATTTTTTGGCCACATATCATATATAGACTTAGTTTTTCCTTGCAAAGAAATATTCAAGTCATTTTGATTTGACATGCTATCACACAGAAATACTGCATTCCTTTAGAAATCTTTCATTAATTCATATTGCTGATTCTGTTCTTCATAAAAGTAAACTATCTGTTCTCGCAGAGATAAAATTTTGGCTAACACCTGTCCCTGTCATAGCCAAGACACTTTAGAAATATACGGCACATCCACACTGAATACCTCATTGTTCAACTTTAGCATGTTATGTAACTGAAATACCATGTTGCATTTGCAGGAATATAGTTAACAGTACTTACAACTTGTTGCAAAGTGTCACCTGAAATAGTGGCTTTAGCACAGAGGTTTTGCTGATGCAAGATAAGGTGAAAAGAAATGAGAGCATCTGGATCTGTAAATACTCTTTTTTATCTGTGCAATATATCCTTCATGCTTTCCTGCCATGCAAGATGCACTGTCTGTGTATAATACTCACTAAATTTACCAAATTCAGTCCAACTTCACGACATTTATCTTGAAAGTTGTTGACGATACTATTCCCTGTGTTCTGTTCACAAGAATGCCAAGGCAAAAAAATCTTATGACCTAAATGAAATATAAAACCTGCATCAAGTCAGTAGTATCAGTTGATTCATCCAAAGTGATTGAATAATATATATTTTCTTTTTGAAGTAGTGCATGGAGTTGTTCTGTTAAGTTGAATGCTAATTCATGCTGCTGATGAGTTATGGTTCTCCATGAGGCAGTTGTTTTGTACTTTGAAATGTTATTGATGTTATTGGGGTCTAGGCATACTACAACTTCGACAATACATTCTTTCACAATTTCTACGTCACCGAGTGGCTTCCCTTTCTTTCCGAGTATATGAGCTACTGTATACATTGCTTCAGTGGCATTATTTCCAGGTCTTATTGCTGTTGAAAGAATTGTCTTTGCTTTTGCTTTCCATCTTTTAATTTCTGCAGTACAATCTTTCACACCTGTCCCTCTAATTTAAAATATTTGTTGTCTTTATGAGTGTTACTGTATAATGCTGATAAGCATTGAATTTCTTTAATGTTGATATTGCAGTATCACAAAGCAAGCAGATCATCTTATCTTTAGCAGAAACAAGATGCAATTCCCAATCTTCATTAAAAAATCTATTCCTTCAGTGTTCCCTTGGTCTTCTTTGACATGATGGGCTGCTGAGCAGACAGAATTAAAAAATACTGTTGAGCTGTACAACTATTCACAAATTCCACTTCAAACAGAAACACAGGCACTGTTTCCAAAAGCTGATAACAGAGCGGGGCACGGTGGCTCAGGCCTGTAATCCTAGCATTCTGGGAGGCCGAGGCGGGTGGATTGTTTGAGCTCAGGAGTTAGAGACCAGCCTGAGCAAGAGCGAGACCCCGTCTCTACTAAACAATAGAAAGAAATAATCTGGACAACTCAAAATATATATGTATATAAAAAAATTAGCCGGGCATGGTGGCGCATGCCTGTAGTCCCAGCTACTTGGGAGGCTGAGGCAGAAGGATCGCTTGAGCCCAGGAGTCTGAGGTTGCTGTGAGCTAGGATGACGCCACAGCACTCTAGCCCAGGCAACAGAGCAAGACTCTGTCTCAAAAAAAAAAAAAAAAAAATTGAGGAAAGACGAAAGTATATGCAGTGCTAACTTTTTTTGCACTCCTCAGAGATCCACAGTCGTTTGCGTAGTTTAATGATACATAAAATGTATTTTGAACAACTATGTTTGCTCATTAAATGGTTTTACCATCTTTAAAAATATGAAGGCTTGTAAAAATTTTTTTTCCAATTAAAAACAAAATTTCTACCTTTTAATGCTACCCTTGGAGAAAAATTTGTTGTATCTCCCTCCTCCCTTGAGCTGTCTGCTTGTGTATCTCTGTATTTCACCAGCATCTTTTTTTCTTAAACAGTAGATTTAATCATTTTCATATTGCAGTTTTCTTTGACACTTACTTTATGGATATTACACTTTGACTTTTGTTTTTATAACCATTAATCTCTTGATCTGTTTTATGTTTATAGAGCTAGTAAGCATTTTGTATACTTAATGCTGGTTTTTCAATTCAAGGATATGCATATGTAAATTTATTATTATTAAAAAGATTCTTAGAATATACTTTGCGTGCAGATCCATTTTAAGGAAAAGGTTTAATCTTTGACTAAATAGCTTTACTGTTAATTTTTATAGCACTCATAATTAATGCTAATTTTAAAATAATGAGTAGAATAGAGTTGTGTTTCTCAAATTGCTTCTTTGGTACCCAGTTCCTGAATATGTGTTTGGAGAACAGAGGATTCCAAGGTAGAATAAGCTTGGCAAGTGGTGCATATTCATAGTTCACATAAACATATTGAAGGTATTTTGGATCTCCCACTTCTACACTGATTTAACTTTGCTAACAGCTTATTTGTATAAAGGAAGACAACCTCCCTTCCCTCATTACTTATAGGCCTTAAAGACTTGTTTGGGTAAGAAACAGAAACAAAAGACATTCAAATCAGAAATGAAGAAGTAACATTCTCTCTGCTTGCAGATCAACTGATCATATATGTAGAAAACCATAAAGACTGTATCTAGAAACTAAGAGCTAATAAACCCATTCACTAAAGTTACCTAATTGCTCTGGCTTGTTCTTTCAGTATTATGTTCAATAAAAGTAGTGAGATTGGGTATCTTTGTCTTGTTTCTGATACTAGAGAAAGAACTTTTAGGCCAGGCATGGTGGCTCACCCCTGTAATCCTGGCACTCTGGGAGGCTGAGGCAGGAGGATCACTTGAGCCCAGGAGTTTGAGGTTGCTGTGAGCTAGGCTGATGCCACAGCACTCTAGCCTGGGCAACAGAGTGAGACTCTGTCTCAAAAAAAAAAAAAGAACTTTTAGCATTTCACTATTGAGTAAATGGTACCTGAGGGCTTGTTATTTATGACCTTTATTATGTTGAAATACATATCTTTGTATATTGTCTCAAGTTTTTATAAGGACAGTGTATTAAAATTTTCAAATGCTTTTAATAAAGTTTTTGATATGATCACAAAAAGAAAACTTGTTTGGGAAGCACTGCCGTAATGCATTTCTGGAGCTCTAATGTCCTTTTGGAATTTTGCCTTTTGGTGGTTTAATAGGAGTTAGAATCCTTGCACTTGTCTGCATTTGCAGGAAATTGTCTGTGGGAGTTATTTCAAGGGGAAAAAAGAACCAGTCTCTTTTCAGTTGGAAAAGCCTGTCTCCATGGTCTGCATGTATCCATGAGCTATTTTAAATCCCTATGTAAACACCAGACTTGTTAGCTGTTTTCAATTATTGGACAAGGAATAGATAAATAGATGTTTAACTCAGCTGTTCATGGCGTTAGAAGAGACAAAAGGTTAGTATGAAATTATGAGTAAATCAAAATGCTTTGTTTTTTGAAAAAACTAAACCTTCAAAGTGAAGAAAAATATCCTTAAACACAGATAGTTAGCTAGTGCCTTTTTAAATTACCTGTGTCTCTGCTGATAGTATAGAATAGTACATATACCAGGAGTTGAAATGCATTTATAAAACTGTACAGAGCTGGATTCGGTGGCGGGGTGCCTATAATCCCAGCTACTCAGAAAGGTGAGGTAGAAGGGTTGCTTGAGCCCAAGACAAGCCTGGGCAATGTAGTGAGACCCCATCTAAAAAAAAAATCTGTACAGAGGGTTGTGGTTTGATAATGAAAGCTTTCCAGATCGCTGATTTGTAATCATCTTGAAGGTAAAGTGTTGCACGTCTTTTACGTGTTTGTATTGCCCACAGGCAAATATTGTTTTATGAGTGATAATAATTTATGTTCTCAATTTAAGGCAAGAGAGACTTTGTATAGGATCCGGTATTATATACTGTCATGGTATCTGGAAAGTTGTTTGTGTAGTTACCTACTGATTCATCTGTCCTCCTGGCTTCCTGGCTCTGCTTTCCCCCAGCTCATCTGTGTGGAAAGGATCCGGCTGTAAATTGCAGTCCTGTTTACTGCCAGCTTGGAAGTGAGGATTCTCCTTAGTACAGAAGGGACATGAGGCCATGGCCTTGACCTCACTGGACAGATTATTTGCGTGCTCTGATATGTTTTTGTGGGCATCGGTAGAGCACCTCTGACTTTGACATTTTAGCCTACTCTATTATGTTGTTCTCCTTTCTGCCTTAATATCTCCCTTTATGCACTGGTTATCCCATTTGAAATAGAGTTTCTGGAGGCTTGTGGATGAGAAGTTGTTGAACTATGAACAATGATTCCTCAGAGAAACCTGAACCTATAATCTAACCTGACCTAACCTAATCCTGAACCTGTAACGAAATTTAATAACTGCGTGTACCAAAGTATTTTATTGGATCACACACTGCTTCAGCTTCTACTTCAGTTTCTGTCTCCCTTACAGATGAGGTTGCTTATTCTAAATGAGTAACATCTCTGGATTTCTTCCTTTTTTAAAAAAAATATCTACTGAAGGCCGGGCGTGGTGGCTCACGCCTGTAATCCTAGCTCTCTAGGAGGCCGAGGCGGGCGGATTGTTTGAGCTCAGGAGTTCGAAACCAGCCTGAGCAAGAGCGAGACCCTGTCTCTACTAAAAATAGAAATTAATTAGATAACTAAAAATATATAGAAAAAATTAGCCAGGCATGGTGGCGCATGCCTGTAGTCCCAGCTACTCGGGAGGCTGAGGCAGGAGGATCGCTTGAGCCCAGGAGTTTGAGGTTGCTGTGAGTGAGGATGATGCCACGGCACTCTAGCCTGGGCAACACAGTGAAACTCTGTCTCAAAAAAAAAAAAAAAAAAAAAATGGAGCAAGTGGGGAAGGGAAATCATGGTTGCTGATCTTTTGATATAAGAAGTTTCGGTCATTGAATACATATACTCACGTTGGCAAAAAATAAGTTAATATTTTATATTTTAATTCCTTTGGACTTTATCTGGACATAAATTCACAAGGGTGTTTAATCTTCAAATTCAAATTAGACTGAAAATTTGAAGATGAAAAGTCGTTAATATTTCAAATGTTTTCAGTGGTATATTATTATTGGCCTTATCTATTCACTGGAAAATAATAATGTTGTCAGTTAATCTCCTTATAAGCTACTGGTATGCTATGTTAGACCTAATAAGGGAAGGAGGCTTGAACATGGAGTAAATTCTTACCTCAATGTGGTGGCGTGCCTGTAGTCCCAGCTGAGTAGATGGGAGGATCGCTTGAGCCAAGAGTTGGAGGCTGTAGTGGGCTCTGATCGCACCTGTGAGTAGAATACACACTGCTCTCCAGCCTAAACAACATAGTGAAACCCTATCACAAAGAAAGAGTAAATTCTTAGCCTTTGGAGTTAATGTAATAATATGCTTTTCCAACATATTTCAGAGCCTTCTGGGGATTTTCTGTATTTCCCATCAGGGATCCAAAAAGCAACCCACAAGAGCAATGGCTGGTAGCAGGAGAAAAGCATCAGGATGCTGGGGGCTGCCTTTCCTCACAAGTGCTTATCTCATGTGGTAAGACTGCTTAGGACTGCATATGACTGGTAGCTAATCTACCTGGTGTGGGGATTGAGTTAAAGGTATATCATCACATTTTTGCCCTACAATTTAGCCATTATCAGCAATAAATTTAATTTTTTTGACCTTCATATTACATTTAGTTACCACATTTCCTATTTGTTTCAGAACTTAAGTGGTGTGTTAATTGTGTTAAGCTAAGACCAAACACACACACACACAAATACACACACAATCACCTACGCTACATATTTAATACTACTAAAGTAGCAAGTATCAGCTCTTTCTGTAACTCAGGACTCACGGTAACTAAGGCTCCACAGTCATGGAACTACGTCACCTGGAAATCAAAGTCTCTTCAAACACCATGGGTAAGTGAAGAAACAGCTTGAGAGTCAAGTACCTGAAGTGTCATCGTTCAACTTTAAAGTTACACAGGTGATTTCCACTCACATTTTATCAGCCAGAATCATCACCTGGCCATTCCTAACTTCAAAATGGTGGGAGAAGTTCACAGGATCATTCCCAAGAGCTTCCTTCTCTCAAAGACCTTTTCCTTCATCCTTCCTTTAAATTTTCTGAAATCTTCCAAGTATTTAGCAGCCACTGACTGCAGGGCGGGGTGTCTGTGAACACAAGATAAAGTCAAGTCTTCCTTTCTGTTTTCCACTGCTAGTGGCACCAATCAGCTCAAGCTGTAATACTTGCAGAGACCAGCTTCCAGTGTTCAGTTCAACTGTGCTGCACTGGTATCAATATCTGAATGGTGAATAATAAGCAGTCTCTAGACTTCTGAATGTGCAACTTTGCAGATGGGAACATTCTTGGGGTGACTAGCATGGTCTTGCCTATACCCCAGTTAGTGACCAGGGAAAAAGGAACCCTGGACTGACTCCATGAAGCCTGCCTTCATTTCACTATGGGAACTTTATAATCTTGTGATAGTGGCAAGTTGGGTGGAGGTGATGGGTCCTCATAAAATTTGCTCTCTGCCTACTTGCTGCACCCCTCTGTCATCTTTCTGTGTCTCCTCTTCTATGCCCCACCAGTTCTAGGTGTGTTTTGGATTCTAGGGCTCCCGAAACTCCAAAAGGAAAATGTATGTTTCTCTTTGTTGGAAATCATAGTGCTTGAAACACTCCCTCATCCCCCCCCAAAAAAACTGTCTCTTTTCCAGAACTCCCTGTTTATTAATATCGTTGTCTGCACCTCAGATGAATTCTGAGGAATTTGGTATTTTCGTTTTCGCCTTTGCTATAGCTTGCATGAATTCTTGCGCTGTTTTGTTTAGTTATCTGCTGATGCTGCTAAACCTCAAGAGACTAAGATTTCCTATCGTTGATGCATGTATGAAACTCCATATATCTTCCTAAGCATAACATTAGAATAGAAATATTTTTAAAAACTGGAAATGATTTCACTAGACTGTAAATCTATTTCATCTAGGTGTTTAAAATGATGATTGTATGTCTCAGTGCATTGTCTGTTAGCGTAAGACTCAAACATATTCATTTTTAGGAAGTAGCAAAAATATACAAATTCTACTGCATATAGGGCATTCTGAATTCTGCATTTTTAATGTACAATATTTATATTTATATTTTAAAATAACTAAACCATTACTGTAAGAAATGTTGAAATATATTTAATCAGTATGTATATCCATAATTTCACTGACAATAATTTGATAAATATATGTCTAAGATAATAGAAAAATGTGTGACAGCCTTTACTCATTTATTTATATAAGACTGGTACAATATTTTGAGGACCAGAATAGTACCATGTGAGTTAAAATATTACTTAAAAAATTAGAAAGGCTAAAGTGACAATAGGTAGAGTAGGAGAGAGAAGAGAGGAGAAAGAGAGAAGAGAAAGAAAGTGAGAGAGAGAAGAAATTAGAGACAGGGAGGGAGAGGAAAAGAGTGTATATTGAAAGAGAAAAAATAGCTTTATTTTATTACAGTACCCTGATCAAGGGATTGGATCCATTATCATCATTTTACCAGAGAGGTTTAGGGAAGTAATTCTGTTTGCTCCACTTGGTGTTTATTAAAGAGGAAAGAAAGTGATCGCACACTACTGTCAGCAAAAATTTAATTGTAGTAAAGCAGTGAAGCTTACAAGCATTCATTTTCCTTGGCTAAATTGTCTTCAAACTTGTAAGGAAAATAATCTGAGAGTTTGGGGGAAAGTCTTTGAATGCTTATAAAATAGAGGCTATTTGATTTGTCACAGAGACAGTTCTCATCCTGAATATGATTACATTTCTTTATGTTTTGATCAGTAAATCTTGAAACCAGCCCATGTTTCAAAGACCTGTAAAGCTGGGCTTTGGGTGACTATAAATCAGATATGTAGAATATGGTTCGCATACCAGCATTGTCAGTTTGATTTAAAAATATCTTAAATGTGCTAGTCTACCTTTCCACGAAAATAGAAGATATAAAAAACTTTCATGACATCTCAACAGAAAAACAGAAAAAGTCACAGGCCTCCCTGTTTCTGATCCCTGCTTCTGCTCCATTTCTTCACAGACACTCGCTACACAAACCCACAAACACACAATAACACGCATCAACTCTAACACACACATACGAAGGAATCCCTTGTTTTCTGGTTCAATCAAAACATTGACACAAACTAATGGTCAACATAGGCAAGAAAAGTGACTCCTAATTTAGATGATTTTTGTTGGCTAACAAATTAGGTAATCTAAACTAATTTTCTAAGTAACTATGTATGTTTTCTGAGACTCCTTTACAAATAGTACCATAAACAAGGATCACTTAAAAAAAACATAAATTCATTTTTTTTTGCAGTTTTGGACACTAGAAGTCCAAAACCAAGTTGTCAGGAGCATCATATGCCCTGTGAGACTTTGGGTAGAATTCATCTTTCCTCTTCCCAGTTTCTAGTGGTGGTCATCAACCCTTGATGTTCCTGAGGTAGCTTGTAGCTGCGTCACTCCAAACTCAACTTCTGTCCTCACATAGCATTTTTCTCTCATGTGACTGTTCATGTCATCTCTCTTCTGCGAATGTTTTTCTTTTTCTTTTGTAAAATAAGGATACCAGTCATATTGGATTTAGGGCTCACCCCATTACAGTGTGCCCTTATCTTAAGTAATTGCATCTGTAGCAATCCTATTTCCAAATAAGGTCATAGTCTGAGGCTCTTGAGCTTTGGACTTTAACATATTTTTGGGGGGGACACAATCCATAACAGTAACTGAAGTTATTTCTTAAAGAAAACTATTTCCATTTTAATTGTCATATTAGAAAGCCTTCTAAAATTTATTGGGAACTTTCAATCTTTTTTGGGTGTATTTGTTTTAATTACTAGGAAAAATAATACAGATTTAACAAAAATTTTTTTTTAAATATGAAAATGTAATGCAGAAGGTAATCACCCATAATTATTTATTAATTATAATATTCATAAAGTATAATATTCATGTTTTTATTTATACAAAACCATAAATATTTCCATTCTGCATTTCCAATAATATATTTAATAGTTGTACAACATTCAATCTGCTAGCTATACCCATAATATGCATTTACTAGCTGAAAGGTCTTATATTTAAACATTTTTCTATAAATGGATGTTTGTTGTTTCCAAATATATCCCACTTTAAACACTTTTGTGGTGTCTTTGAGCTTAAAATCTTTGTCCACCTTTTGCAACATTTCCTTTTGTTTTCCTGTCTCATGGCTTTTCTTCTTCTCTGATATCCAATATTATAAACCTCTTTAAGTTTCACACCGTCATTTCTGTTTAGGATTTTATACATGCTGTTCACCTCTCTGCCTGGAACAGAGTTTCCTGAACTTTTCGTGGAGCTGATATTTTGTAATCCTTCAGGCCTCTGTATAAATCTTAGTCTGGAGACAGGTCTTTCCCAGGTCCTTGCAATATGGTGTCCTGGGTCTTGGTATCTTGTATTGTATTATAATAAAATCTGTAACACAATTTTTTCTCTTTTTATTTTTTTTAACACAGTAAAGGCAAGTTCTATGACTTTCTTATGTACCCAGCGTTCCCCAGCACACATAATGTATTTGCTTAATAAATGTTCCCCAATAGTCTCTATTTTGAGAATTTCACTATCATCCTTCCAGTTTCCAAACCTGAATCCTAGAAGTCTTCTATGTTACCCTCCTTACCCCCTTAGGTCAAATATACATGTGCACATGTAGGTGTATGTGCGTGTGTGTGTGTGTGTATATATATATATATATATAAACATACATATATATATACACATGCGTATACATATTTCGTTTTTCCCTCTTTAATATGTCTTCAATAGCTAAACTTCTTTACTGCCCTCTAACTGCCTTAGGCTATGTTATCACAATCTCTGACTTGATCTACGAAAGTGTTCTCTTAAATGACATCCACTCTCCACAGCTGTCTCGTTGTAGCTCATTCTCAGTAATCTCAGGAGATCTTTTAAAAGGATTATTTAAGTCATGTAATTCTACTGTTCAAAAACTTTCAATGGCTTCTACTGCTTTCAGGATAAAGAGAAAATTCTTCACATTACCCATAGGTTTTGACTATAACTACTGGCTTCTTATCCAGTATAAGATCATTCTTTATCTCCTGTCCTTCTCACTTACAGTGTATGGGCCTTCTTTGAGATCTCCAAAACTTCTATGTTGTCTTCTTCCTTAAGGAATTTACCTATTTTTTCCTGTATAAGAAACAATTCTGCCTGCTCTAACTCCCTACCCATATGTAATTCCAACTCTCCCTTAAAATATCAATTCTAAGGTCATGATTCAGGAAAACCTTCTGTGACTTTGTGGATTCTATTAGAATTCAGTATTTTTGCTCTTAAACACATTATACTTTTCCTTCATGGCATTTATCATATATATGATTAATTGACTGTTAGATTGCCTCATAATATTCAGATGTAAGGAATGAAAGATTATCTTTCTAGAGCAAGAAATAAAACTTGTTAGTTCCCAGTGATGCTTTTAGATAATACCTCAAAGAAAGTACACAGCGTGGTTTTTCCTGAATTTCCAGGGGAGCTCAGAGATGTCACTCACTGAGCTTATTACTTCTGACCAGAGTCTGGGACAAACATCAACACCTTTACTGGTGTGCTCGAGGACTTCGCATTCAGTCTCCATCTTCCACTTGTCTCCATATTTAACCACCATGGGGAACAGTGCTGGACACAGATGCATTGTTATTTGCATTTGGGAAAATTCCAAACTCATTTACTTTTTCTAGTCACAGGATAGAAATTCACCATCTCCCTCCCCAGTTAAATGTCATCCTCTCATCTCCCACAGCCAGCCTTGCTTACTTCTCTCTCACTGAGCCATTTGGGAACAGAGTTTAGCAGTGCCATATATTTGAGGAAGGGGGAAAGAGAAGGAAACATCAGGAGACTTCTTGGAATCTGACAACTTATGATTTCAGCCTTGCAAAATAAGATCTATTGTTACTCTTTAACAAGGAAACGAGAACAATGATAATCAAGTTTGGGTTTACATCTTAGAAAGAAGTTGTGAGGGTATTTATTATTTAAAAGAATAAAATATTTTGGGGAGGTGTCTTTTATATCATTGATATTTGAATCATGATATATAAATGCTCATGGAAACAATGCAAAAAGTGCAAAGGGTCAAACCAATAAAAACACACCCTTTCCCCCACATACTTAATTTTTCTTCACAAAGGCAACCTTGATACTAATTGCTTGTATAGATTTTCAAAGATACAAGAATTTCCATTACAAGGCAGATATTTTCAAAATGCACTGACCTTTACAGAGATTGGAATGGTTTTGCCTCTCTTGACTACAGAGAGGCACCAGACATTAATATTATCATTCATATTAGGATCACAGATCTTCATTATCTCGTCATTTTTTCCAGTCAATCATTATCATCATTATCATTTCCCCTAATCCCTGTTTCTGTTGCTACCATTTTCTGAGACTTTTGAAGATGCTGCAGTATAAACCATCTCTCAGTTTCTCAACTTTCCTTATTTCCTGCTTAAAATTCAGGACTTTTCTTTTTCGTTAATTTCCTTACCACTCGACCATCTGTTTTCCAGCTTCCAATATTTTGTTGATGTGTTACATGCTCCTCTTTCTTCTCTGCCTCCTTAACTTTATGATTCTTTCTTTTTAATCCTGCTTTCCTAATCACTTCGGTAAAGTTTTAGAAGGACTGAAATTATATGCACATATTCAACTCACAATTTTAAGCCAGTATCTTTCATTGCTTTTAATCTCTTATAGCAGGATCAGTAAATTTTCCTGTAAATGGGCAGATAATAGATAATTTAGGCTCTTCTGGCCAATAAGCTTCTGTCACAACTCATTTCTGCCTTTGAGCTTTTAAAACAGCTATAGACAATACATAAATGAATGAGCACAGTTGTGTCCCAACAAAACCTTATTTATAAAAACAGGTGATAGACAAGATTTTGCCAGCAAGTCACAGATTGTTGTTACCTGTCTCATAGCTTAAAGAACTAATCACTGCTTATCTCAATAGGTATTCCTCCCCCGCCCTGCCACATACACACACACATCTTTTTTTCTTAATTGACTATTAAAACTCCAAAAAAGCAGGGACTCTCCTCCTGCACGCTCTCTCTCTCTCTTTCTCTCTCTCTCTCTCTCTCACACACACACACACACACACACACACACACAATTTTAGTGTTTGGAACCAACAGATCATGTGATCTGCATATAATGTTATTTTCATATCACTCTTCTTTTATGTAGAGGTTGCTCTTTTTCCCATGTTGAAGAGACACAATATAGTAATTTGAATCTTCACTCAACAGTTGAGAAACTTTAGTCTAGGGACGGGATGGTGGGGATGAGCAACTTCTTTCTAAATTGAGATCCTCTTTCCCTTGCAGCAGGCTGTATTTTCCTATCTCCAAGGTTGGTACATAAAGTGAGGTGGGAAGAACAGGAGTGGAAATTACTTATTTGAGTAGACACCTGTTGCAAGGTGGCATTGCACTCTCTAGGCTTGATGGGAGTTTAAAGCTGACCCATTCCCCTGAGAGTGCTTTTATAGTGTTATTCAGAGGGTTTCCCAGTGAGCCCTTCTGACAATTTCCAGGAATAAAAGGCAATTGCTCCTGGTTCCCTCTTGGCTTCTGTCATATTGTTAGTGAACACAGAGCTTCTGACTGGTGAGGATGTATGGGCAAATGCTTTTCTTAATCATAATATGACTTCTCAGTTTTGCTTTTGAAGGGATGTATCTTTGCCTGAAACTTCATTTTAGGAATTTTTTTCCTGTAGTGTCTGTGGTGTCAGTTGAAAATTTAACTTAACCACCATCGCATGTGTGTACGTTTGCACACACACTCACGTAGCAAAAAACAAACAAAACAAGTGATTTACAGCATAATTTTTCTCTTATCCTAGTGTCCCAGTAATTTTTACACATTTTGGGGGCTTTTGAATCTTCTTTTTTTCTTTCTGGATTTAAATAGTTTGGCCTGGTCTGTACTCTACCTTTAACTTCGTATACCTCACGCAAATATTCTCTATTTCCCTTCACTCAAGCTGTTCCATAGCCTGGGGATTTTCAGTGGGAGAATAGGCTGTGGTTCAGTTTTACATAGTAGGCCTCTCTTTTGACTTCTGTCTTTTCCAGGGTCACATCTGACAGAAGGAGAATAAGAAAAACAAGAGTGACACGACTGTACTTAGCTGGTGCTATATGATCATCCACTGTCATGACAGATACCCACATGCTATATGTTTTACTTACTCTTTTAGTGCATTTGAGAGCCTCCTCATTCCCACAACTCATCCTATACAACTTTTGTGGAAAGGGCTATGCACTTCTGGACCACAGTTCTCTTCTAGGGTCTCCTTATCCTAGCAGGAAGATGTCTTAACCCAGCTATGTCTCAGCTTGTTTTTCTTAGCCTGAGAGAAAACTCAGATATATTAGCCATGCTGAACTCTATAAATTCTGGCTTCCTGGATGGCCACCCTTTTCTCCTGGCCTCACTATTGTGGATTGCTTCAGATGGTGTCCCACACTGAGGTTTTTCTTGACAAAAAAGAAGTACCCTGTTCTTTGTCAGCCAAACCCACAAAACTCGAGGAACACATTTCATGCTTTCTCAAGAACCATTTCGACTCCTGGTAGAAATATTTGGTGAGCCTATGACACCCTGCAGCTCAGCAACTGTCAGCCAGGAAGGGAAAGCAGATTTCTCAATATGTGTAAGTGTTGTCCTTGACACCGGCTTCCAGGACCATAGAGTGGAAGACTCACTTCAAGGAGGAAAAGATAAAAAGCCATGGGCCACCCTATTTCTCTTTCCAAAGAACAAACTTTTTCTTTCATTGATCCTTTGTGTTGTTTTTTGTCTTCCATTTCATTTAGTTCTGTTCTGACCTTAGTCATTTCTTTTATTCTACTGGCTTTGGGTTTGGTTTGTTCTTCTTTCACTAGTTCCTTGAGACTTGTCATTAGATTATTAATTTGTGATCTTTCTTTTTTTTCTGATGTAGGCATTTAAGGCTATGAATTTCCCCCTGGGGATGACTTTTGCTGAATCCCATAGATTTTGGTAGCTTGTGTTGGCTTTGTAATTCAGTTTGAGGAATCTTTTGATTTCCATCTTAATTTCATTATTGACACAATAATCATTCAGCAGCAAGTTGTTTAATTTCCATGACTTTGTGTGGAATCGAGTGTTTCTCTTGGAGTTGATTTCTAGTTTTATTCCACTGTGGTCTGAGAAGATGCATGGTATGATGTCTATTTTTTTGAATTTGTTGTAACATGTTTTATGTCCTAAGATACAATCAATTCTGGAGAATCAGCACTTTTGGGGTAAAATGATTTTAAATGTCTGTTAGGGTCACTTGTTCTAGAATCTCACTTAAGTCCAGTGTTTCTTTATTTATTTTCTGTTCGGATGATCTGTCCAGTTCTGTCAGTGGGGTGTTGAAGTCCCTGGCAATTATGATGCTGCTGTTTATCTCTTTGGTTAGATCTAGTACGGTTTGCTTTATGTATCTGGGGACTCCTGTGTTAGATGCATAAATATTTAGGATTATTATGCTTTCTTGATAAATTACTCCTCTTACCATTGTATAATGACTAACTTTGTCTTTCTTTACTATTGTTGATTTAAAGTCGATTTTACCTGGTATGAGAATGGCTATACCTGCTTTCTTTTGGTTTACATTTGCGTGGAATATTTTTTTTCCATCCCTTCACCTTGAGTTTGTATGAGCCTTTGTGGAATAGATGTGTTTCCTGGAGATAGCAGATACTTGGGTTTTATTTTTTCACCCACTCAGCCAGCCTTTGTCTTTTGAGTGGGACATTCAGACTGTACACATTGATGGATAGAATTCATATGTAGGATGTTGTTCTGTTCATTCTTTTAAGTAGTACCTTATTGCTTTGTTTCACCTCTTGTGCTGTTGTTTTATATGAGCTCTGAGCTTTAGATTTGGGTCATTTTATACTGGTGGGTGTATATTGTGCTGATCCATGTAAAATGCAGTTCTGAGTATTTCATGCAGGGTAGGTCTGGTCTTGACAAATTCTCTCAGTGTTTGCTTGTCTGAAAAAGTCTCTATTTCTCCTTCATATATCAAATTTTGAGGATACAAAATTCTTGGCTGGCAGCTGTTCTGTTTAAGAATATTGAAGATGGGTCCCTAATCTTTTCTGGCTTGTAAGGTCTCAGTTGGTAACCTGCAGTTTTCCTTTGTAAGTTACTTGATGTTTTCACTTCACAGCTTGCAAAAGTTCCTCCTTCGTGTTGACTTTGGCCACTCTGATGACTATGTGTCTTGGTGATTGCCTCTTTGCAATGAATCCCCCAGGTGTTCGTTGAGCTTCTTATACTTGAATGTCTAAATATCTAGCAAGACCAGGGAAGTTTTCTTAATTATTCCTTCAAATACGTTTTCCAGCCCTCGTGCCTTTTTTTCTTTACCCTCAGGGATTCCTATGATTCTTATATTTGGCTGTTTTGCATAATCCCATATTTCTTGTAGGCTTTGTTCATTCCTCTTAATTCTGTTCTTGATTTTTGACTGACTGAGTTAGTTTAACAGTTTTGTCTTCTAGTTCCCAGATTCTTCTTCCTGGTCTAGTCTATACTTAAAAATTTCCACTGTTTTTATGTTTCCTTAAATGAATTTTCCATTTCCAGAAGTTCTATTTGTTTTTTTTTTTAAATTATGTTGCTCTCTTTAGTGAATTTTTTATTTATTTCCTGAACTATTTTTTATGGTTTCTTTGAGTTGGTTTTCCATTTTCTCTTGGCTTTCGTTGAGCTTCCTTACAATCTATATTTGGAATTCTTTATTTGTCATTTCAATATTTTCATTTTGGTTGGTATCCATTGCTAAAGATCTGGTGTTCCCTTTTGGGGATGTCCTTTCTCCCTGATTTTTCATACTTCCAGAGTTCTTTCACTGATTCCTTCTCATCTGGAGGGATTGTTAGGGCTTCTTATTTTTGGATTTTCTTTTGTTTACACAGGGCTTCTTTTTTTTTCCCCTCTCATTTATAAGAGTGTGACTGAAGCATATGTTATGTAAGAACCTTTTGCTTTGCTTGAGGGTGCTTTGATGGCAATCTAGGTTCTAGATGGATGAGTCAGTTATAGATATCCTTAATGTGGTGGTTTTCTCAGTTGCTAGTTGTTTGTAGGCTGTAGCAATGATGAGCTGTTTGTATGGGCAGATTCTCTGTCTCTCTTTGATGAAGAAGGATGGAGGTCTTTAAAATCCTTTCTCTTTCCTCAGCTCTGTGTTCTTCTTAACGTTGTGAATTGGTGAATTGTATTGGCACACCCAGTTTAATCTCTGAGACAATAGGTGGCACTTGTGGGTAAGAATCAACTACATCTTGTATGATTGAGTCAGTAAATGCTGTAAAGTGCTGTATAAATTGACCTCCCTGCCAGTAGGGGGCACATACTGGAAGGAACAAGCTGCAGGTTGTTTGGGGGACCTATGACTGGCTCTAACCCCTCAGGTGAAGCACTCGAATGCCCCAGGTGGTGAGTGGGGCCCTGGATGTTCTAGGTGAGTCCTTATTCTCCACCGCAGCACAGATGGATGGAAGAGTGAGGCCGGGTGGGGCTGTGTTGGGTGAGCCTGCCCTTAGGCTCCACAAAAGCTGGTAAGGTAGCTGTCTTGGAAGGCCTTCAGGGAGGGGCTGAAGTGGCCCCACCCAGCCAGAAAGTCTACTTGTGAAGGAGGGGTCATCTGAGAGTCACGATCTGGGTGTCAATAGAAGGTTTTGCTCTTCTCCGCCCTTCCCTGCTCCATGGTTTCCCTCAGGTGTCTGCAAGTAGGAAAGAGCTCAAACTAGCTGACATCCCCATCATGGCACTTGGGCTGGGAGGTTCCCTGTCCAGGATCCCACCCTGGGCTGAGAGCATGGCCTTCCTTTGTGGGGAAGGGTGCTCCATGAGTGCCTGTAGCTGGGACCCACACAATGCTCTCTTTCCAGTTCTACCTGCATGGGCTCCCTTGCTTCCCAAGGTTAGTTCACAAATCTCCCCTCCATGCCATCGAGCAATATGGTTGAGTCCTTGGGGTATAGGATCTGGCCTGTAGGCCTGTCTCTGGGTCGCTGAAGATCAATTCTTGACTGTGCCAGGAAGAAGTGTATTGGTCCCAAGTTGCCTATGGGGTGATCTTGCAGATTTCTCGTCCTTTTGCTTCTGGGTATGCCCTGCTCTGATGGAGCAGCTGAGCTAACAGCACCAGAGGGCTGGTGAGCAGGGAGCTCAGAGCCCTAGCACACCTTATTTTGCTGTAGGTCTTTAGGAGGAAAGATTTGAGCACCAATCTCTGTGGAAGCCTTGGTGGGGTGGGCAACGAACAAGGGAAGCACCTGTTCCTGAGAGCCCCAGCTGAATCCTCTTTCTCGGCAGCCATAGGCAGGGGAGGGGAAAGGGAGGCAAAGAATCTGGATTGAGGAAATCTAGTACTCTGGTTGTCTCTGTCTGGCTTTCCAGAAGGCAGCCCACCAGAAATGTTCAGGTTCTGGGGCCATGCAAATCTCCTAGGACCCACCCTGTGGCTCCTACAGCTTGGGCCAGCATTGGAAAATGTTTGTGTGGGAATGAGCAAGATGAAAACTGAGGGGCTGAAGCCCACTGTGGAAGGCAAATGTGCACAGTGGGGAGAAAAGCAATATGTCGCCTGCCCTCTTGGCTTGGGTCAGCCATGATGGGAAGCAACCATGAGGGCCCTGGCAGCCTCGTGCTTTGTCCTCAAACAGCTCCCAGTTCACTTTGGGCTTGTGAGGGTAGAAAGGCCCTCCAGCAGCTTGGGAGGCTACTGACTACCAGAGATGTGAGGAAGGGAGAAACAAACCGCTCCACCTACCCTTTTTGCTGGACTTCAGTCCTCTCAGGGGTAGACCTCTACCAGTATCTTGCTCCTTCTTGTTCTGCTCCACAACTTCTTGCCATGGAATCTCTTATAGGTTCTGGCACTTTTCCCTCAGAATTACATCCAATTTATGTTTGTTTGCCTATTTTCTTTTTCATCTAAAACTTTTTCTTCTTACTGATAAAATATGGCAGCTCGTATCTCTAGGCCACCATCTTAATCTAATTTTTACTTATAAAATTTATTTCATATTGTATGTACTATAATACTTTAGAGTTACTTCAGTAAATATCAATATCAATACTAAATATTAAATTCATATTCTTGTGTTCTATTTTTTGAGTCATAGAATGCTTGAAATATAAAAATATAGATATACACACAGAGATATATGTTTAATTTTATAAATTTTATATTTTTACATCCAGAGCACAAAAGAAAAACAGCTATTGAACCCCAAAAATCCAATTCTATTTTGTTTACATAGGAACAATAACTGGTATAGAAAGTGAATTCTTACAGTTCAACCTTTCCTCCTTAAAATGCAGTTGATCTAGAGAACTTATCTTCTAAGATTTAGTACTATGGAGAATAATTAGAAGATCATTCGAGGATAATTCTGAGGTCAACTTGATTTTAGTCTCTGTATGTATGCATTTATTTAATTATGATCTTTGATTCTCCAAATAAAAAATTCACCTACATACCTAGATCTGGGTGTGTTTTCATAATTTTTTGCTGGGAAATAATGAGTCTTTAAGAACACAATAAACAGAAGTAGTAGAGGAAAATAATGTAAAAAATTCTAACCTTAAAAATGGATGTAAAATGAAAATTTGCCTTGCATTCTTTATTAACTATTCAAACGTTGCTCTCTATCATAGGATTTCTCAACTTTAGCACTGTTGATGGTTTGAACTGGTTAATTCTTGTATGGAGCTATTTTATATATTATAGAATTTTTTGCAGGATCCCCTGCCCATATCCAATAGATGCCAGTAGCATCAATCCTCCTCTTCCAGATGTGATAATCAAAAATGTCTCCAGACATTACCAGTGTCCCCTGGAGGGCAAAATTTGCTCCCCTGTTGAGAATCCTTATTGTAGGATGTAACAATTTTATGTACTTCTTTTTTTTAAGATCATAAAGTGTTTTTTTAATAACTGAAACATATACTTCTACCTCAATTTCAGATACATCTCCACCACTTCCCAATATCCTCATTCTTCTTTTTATTATATTATTATTTTTAGTAATAGTCCTATAATTTAAAGCTTATATAAAATAGGTGTCTTTTTTGATTTATTTAGTGTAGTAGCCATGACTCCTACATCCCCTTCACCTCTCTTCCTTTTACTTCTAAAATTCTTTCTATAATGTCACTATTTTTTGTTTTTAATGACATTAAGCATTTTTAACACAGATAATTATAAAGAATAAATTTTAAATGACTTATAAATCACCATTCACATAACTGCTATTGACATAAAGAAATGACTATACATGACTAGAAATTTAAGCAGTATAGAAAAGTATACAAAAGAAAATAAAAACCTCCATTTTCGCAATAGCTCAGTGTCTTCTCCCAAGAGAACCTCCTCATCCTGGATGAAAATTAAACACTGCTGAAGCAAACAGATAAAAGCCGACACATACAGAAGGAAATGCAATTGAATTTCTGTTGCTTGAAAGTGAAAACTCAACACTGAGAGCAAATAAATTATCTTTCTCATAACCCATCAATTTCTTAAATCCTGTTACATTAGGATTTGTTTTATTTTCTGGCTAAGACATCCATGACTATTTCTGTGAGGTCACAACAGCTTACTTATAGCTCATACAGGCAGAGGGCAGAGGGATTTCTGAACACGTTTAGATCATTTCCTTCCCATTCTGTCTTCACAGGGAACACCATTTGAAAGGAGTAGTATGAACTTGTGGCAGGACCTGGTATAGTTGTAAGTGAAAAATCTCAGGTGAATTCTTCCAGGTTGTTAATGCTTAAAATTCAGAGATTGTCTATATTGATGAATCAGGTGTAAAGGTACAGATTGCTTCAGTGTCCTCCAAAGCCTAATGCAAATGGTAATTGTTTTCCTAAAAGAGAATAACTATAATATGTCATAAAATGTTTCGAACCTTTTTTGGGTTTCTATGATGATTATTTTATTTGATTGTGGCAACAGAATCCACAAAGCATCATGAGGACCCACCAAACTCTTCAAGCAATTTGAGTTTGCTTGAAGTAGAATAATATAGTAGAATACTAGAATAGCAGAATAACACAGCTAACTGTACTGCACGCTGGACCAGCTGATAGTCATAACATGTTTTGATCTTCACTCAAATCTGTGTAATTTGCTTCACTTTCATTGCTTAAGCAACAAAGCATACATGTTGACTCAAAAGAACATATTAAGCATTATGCAGCTATTTTATTGGTAAAGTAACAATGTCAATCATTTTGTCCTTCATGAAAGAGAGAATGATTTAGTATTATTGTTTTTACACCATCACAGCACCCCACATCCCAAAATATCATGGAGATAATAGAATCTTCCCTTTTTATAGAATTGATCTTTTATTCTCTGGTACATATGTAGGTTAACACTGTGTCTAAGGTACCTGATACTTTTTTCTTTCAAAAAAAAAAAAAGGTGTGATCCCTTTAATAAAGCGTGGCATCCTGTGAAATGGTAAGATAATTAAGATCCTTGACCACTAAATGGAGATTTAAGAGTTGATTTGTTCCACAGGTAGAATTTGCCACTGATATTAATCCTGCTGCTTCCCTCTAAACCTCTGTATTTTTTTTTTTAATTCTCACTAAGACCAGAAAACCCATACAAAGCAAGTATATATTGAGTTCTCCTGAGCACCCCATTCAAGACATACCTGTTAGTACAGAGTATTTCAAGATGCTGATGCTTTTGTCACAAATCTATGAGTAGAATATTTATTGAAAAAACATACTTCACAGTGCTTTGAAGAGATGTTCCTTTAGGGTGAGTATATAGTTTACAAATACACATAATAAATTCCTTACTTCCCCAATTCTTTAGATTCTTTTCCCTGAATTTTAATAGACTATCTAATAACTCAACTTACTTTCAATAAGCTCAGTGATTAGCCTAGGTTTTATGAAACAATTAAACAAAATAAGAACATAATATTCAGTTTTAAAGTAAGCATTTCAAATTTAGATGTTCTCATATATAAAACTATATTAATATATTCAGATACATTAAAATATTCCTCTAGATTTTTGTTGTTAGTTGTTGGTTATGCTCACATATTCTCAAAATTCCTACATTTTTTTAATGTAATGCAGTTTTCTTTGGCATTAACATCTTCTCTTTGTGAATTTTATTCTAGACTGCATTTCACTGCAAGGGAAAAATAGAATTTTATTCTAATTGTTGGCATGGTATCAGTGAGAGACAGGTCACAAAGAGAATATTAGCTTCTGGTTTTGAGAAATTACCTTCATGAAAGGCTAACCATTTAAACAAGAAAAGAACAATGTAATAAGACTAAGGTCACTGTCTTCCTTGGGGAGATAGTTACTTTTGTGAAGAAAAAAATATTCCAGAAAGGATAACAGCATTTTTCAGAGCACAGAATCAGAAAACAATGAGGCTGTTTTGGAGACAGTGAACTTGGCTGGGAAATATTATTAATATATGAATATGAGTAGAGGGCATGAAACTGAAAATATAGATTTAGACTTGGCCTTAGAAGCTTTAAATAACATTTGCATTTTAGTTAGTAGGCAAAGATTTTGAACAGGACAGTGTCTAGAATAGGATTTTTATTTAGGGAAATTAATTTGACAATAATGTGTAGGATGGATTAGAAAAGTAAGAGAATGGAGACAGGAGCACCAATTAGGTAACTAAAACAATAGTCCTGGGGAGAGGTAATGAGGCTTCAGCTGAAATAATTGCAGAAGGAGTGGAAAAGGTTGGAAGGTTAACAATGATTCCTAGAGAAGGATGGAAGGTTAACAATGATTCCCAGTCTCTTTACTTTACAGATAGGTGCAATTATGCTGGGAGTGTTACTTTGTATTAATTTACTTAATATAGCATTTTACCATAATCCTTTGTTAAACTTCACATAGAATTATATACAAAGCTGAAATGTTCACCCACATGAAGGTATGGCAGAAATGAATGTCTGAGAACACATTGGCAAAGAAGCATACACCCTGGGTGAAAGGGGACTTAACCAAGAGCTTCTCAAACATGTGGGAACATCAGAAAAACATGGGAGATTTTTAAAAACAAAAACTGAGCAGACCTGAATCTCACCCGAAGAAAACTCAAACTTAGCAGTTCTGAAGAGGTTTTATGACATATTCATATTTGCAAAAGATCTTCATGTAATTCTGATGTGTAGTCTAGACTTCACTAATTTACAGCTGAAGACAGGGGAATGGGGAAGACTCCCAAAGGAGTGTGCACATATATCAGGCCTCTGTGGCGATCTGTTTTTCAAAGGATTTGTTTTATACTTACATGGGTTCTGTTTGATAGTAGTTCTCTGTTGCTCTTGACTCTGACTAGAGCTTGAAAATCTGAACTTCATGTTTTTGTCTACATCTTGATAACCCAGAATGTAGTTCTGAACTGATGACATTAACTTCATGGCAAAATAGCCATTTTACCCAAGATACTTCCCTCTATTATGAGGAAATTCAGATTTAGTAAGCATGGGAGGACTTCCTTAAAAATGTTTTGATAGGATCGACACTGATGACTACTTCAACTGGTTAATTCAGAAAGAATTCAAGTCTCTTTAGAATTTCACCAGCTAAATTGAATTTTTGCAACTTAATGATTTTTGCAAAAGACCTTTTACATTTTTCTGCATCCTTGACATAAAAGTATATATATACTTTCTCTCTTTCTCTTTTTTACTTTCTCACTCTCTCTTTCACACACACATGCACACACACAGTGCAAAGTTTAATTTATATACTGTAATAATTCACTTCACATGGGCTGGATGTATCTTTCCAGAGAATAGTTTATATTTTTGGACTTACCATTAATCTCACCAGGTCAATTTATAGAGGAACTGTTTTACTGGAAGAATTGCCAAAAGGCAAAATTTACCTTTTATCTTCTTTGTGATAAATTAACTTAATTTTCTATCTCATTTTTTTCTTTCAGGTTGATCTTGGAAAAACTATTATCTTAACTAGTGCGAGAGTTGCTAACCAATGTCTATGGACTGACTCTGTCGAGGACATATGCTTTCTTTAATTAGAGAAATATTTATTAATAATATTTAAACTTAAAACATTTTAGGCATAGTATGCGATCTCCAGTTTAACACAATTCTTATTGCTTTATATTGCCTCTCGCTTGGATGAATCTCCATAGCTGTGTGTTTCTTGCCTTACCCTAATGGAATTTGAGCTTGAAACACCTGAACTAAAATTAGGTTTATATGTAAACCATAAACAAAATCTAATTATTTTAAATAAATGTGAAGTTATTATTTACATACAATGATATGTATCAGTTTATGTGTACAATTTGATGAGTTTGGCAGATGAATGCACCTATGCAATTACCACCACAGTTAAGACACAAAATATTTCTATCACCACGAAGTTTATTTTATAGTCCATCTCTCCCTCCCAGCCGTGGGCCCAAGCCAACAATGATGTGTTGTCTGTCTCTATAGATCAATTATGCCTGTTCTGGGATTTAATTTAAATGGTATCATAGAGTATGCATTTTTCTATTGCTAGTTCCTTTAAATTACCATCACTTTTTTTGAGATGCACCCATGTTGTTATGTCTGTCAATAGTTCATTCTTCTCTATTGCTGAATAATGTCGCATCATATGGCATACCATCTATTTTTAATTGAGTCACAAGTTGATGGACACTTTGATTATTTCTAACTTTTGGATATCGTGAATAAAATTGTTATGAACATTTGCATCAACTCTCTATGTTGACAGGTGTATTTATTTCTCTTGGATCCAACAGGCAGTAGCCTGTCTGTCTCCTTCATTTTCAGATGGTCCCATCCTATATCTTATTTAATCTGAGTTCATTTCAATAAACATCTATTTATCAACCATTAGGTACAAGGCACTCTAGTAGACTCTAAATTTATAAAACACATAAGTTAAAATTATAAATGTAGGAAAATAAATGAAGGACAATAATCCAACTTTTAAAAATTACTCAATGGTATGATATTTACTAAAGACCATTTAAAGAATGGTATTGGAGTGGGGGAGGAAACTTCACAAAGGAAATATCAATGTAGCTTACAAAAGAATGTAGGAAATTCCAATTAGTGTTGATAATATGAAGAAAAAAAGTAACACGTTATCTTTAAGGACCTAAAATTAAATTGATAGGCTAGGACATAAACTCTAAGTGGAGAAGAGACAGATACTAAGTTTAGACATGAAACCAGATCCTTTGAATCATATTACAAGGGAGAGCTCCTAGAAAATATTTTACGTGGTGAGCAAAAAAAATCAGTTGTTTTTTTTTTTTTTTCCAAAAATATTGTGCTGGTAGCAATATACTACTCTGATCTGGGGAAAGTTCAAGGTAGAAGCCAAACTGTTGTAAGAATTAAGGCAGCATCAGAAGATTTCTTGAGTGATTACATGTTTGAGAGAACAGATTAAGTCCTAAATATCTAATTGCATAACAGGCTAGATGGAGTTGTTTTTAATGAAGATTTAAAAATACCAAATGATTAATATATAAAGATAAAATCACTGTCTTCTTACATTCTCATAAACTTTGAGATTCCTGTGCAGCATACAAGTAGTTACGTACAGAAAAAATTTGTAGTACTGATGTGAACCTCAGGATAAGGCTCTAGAATGGAGGGACAGACTCCAGATTCACAAGCATATACGTGGCTGTTAAACTTATCTCCGAAGACACAGGGACACAGAAAACTATCTGAACAAACAGCTTTACTAACTTCCCCCCTAGTTTATTACCATTACATCATACCCCCCTTTGTCCAATCATACTTCTGATCAACTGTCTACTCTTCATCAAATTTAACAGAAAAATACACAGATTTCCCTGTTTCTTTGAGACTTCCTTTCTGAAGATATAAAACTTATGTTAAACAAATATGCATGCTTTCTTTTGTTAATTTGACTTTTGTTGTACAGGTGTCAGCCATGTACCTTGTGAAGGGTTAGGGAAAGATATTACTTTTTCTCCTCTACAGAAGTCCTTGCAGAATCTGTGAAGAAGAGTAGTGTGGATTGCAGCCAGGGGTGGGCTGTACCGAGGTGTGAGTGTTAAAGAATAAAGTGAAAACACTAAACAAAAATAAATAAGCTTTTAAAAATTAATATTAAAAATAAATAAACTTTAAATAAGCTTATTCCGGGAGGGAAGAAAAGACAGCTACTGGCTCAATAGACATAGGGCTGTCTAATATCTTCCAAATGAGAATGATTTAAATATGATTGTATTGCAAGGGATAAACTGAATAAAAATAAGAAGAAATGATTGAAGTAAGATAAAATTGGTTGTAATGCATATCAGTTGGTGAAAGTAAACTTGTGTAGGAGGAAGGTCATCTCTTTTTCTCAGACATCTGTGTCTCAAAGTATTCTCCAAACAGCAGCATCAGTACATCCTTGGAAATTTTTAGAAATGAAAATTTGCCAGCCCTATCTCAGACCTACTGAATAGAAACTGTGGGGTTGTAGTCTAACATTCTGTTTTTAAAAAGTGTCTCCAACTTATTTTTTGCACAATAAAGTTTGAGAAGCCTTGATTAAAAAAAGAGAAAATTCATGAGACCCTAGAGACTCTCATGGAGATGCAGTGGACAGGTGTAATATAATAAGTTCACAGAAACCATGCTTAATAGCCTCAATGACACCTGAGAATTGGAAGATAGGGCAAGGCCTAGAGAATACGTAATATTTTGATAAAAGTGGTGAAATTCTTCAATATCCACTCCCTCTAATGGAGGATGAATCTATCTGCTGACTGGACATAATAAAGGATTTCTAACAGTCTCTGAGTGTTCGGCCCTGACTTCAAAATAACATCATTCTTTACGGTTGCACAATTTTTCTATGCAAGTTTTCAGTGATTTTTGGTAAGGGAGCAAGGTGGGGACTTTATCTTGGGAAAGCATAACAAAGAAATTCAGGCATTTTGATATGACACTAATGTTTGTGCATTGTCTTCGCAACCCTCTAAATCCTAGCATCTTAAAAAATATGACAACTCCTTCTGTAACCTTCTGTTTCATGAGATGGACTCATTTGTATGAATGATGAGATCACATGGGATTTAGATTCTATTTGTGAGCCAGACTAGATGTAAAGCATGTGGTTTCTTTTAGTTAAATTGCTTGTAGCTGTAAGAACTCATAGCAGTACTTGTTAATGGTACCATGTTATCTCTCCACTCCAGAGCCGTTAACATGTCTCCACAGAAATTACATGCGATAGAGTCTTATTACTTCATTAAATACTATGCCAGACTGGACATTTTTGGGAGATATGTTTATTTCCTGCATGAGCAAGTATGAAGATAAAACTTTCGGAGGTCTTATACAGTATTTAAGGGACTATTTATTCAGAAGTGGACAATACCTTCCTACCTCTTAGCTGTGAAATTATTTGCATGATTTCTTATTTGAGACATTAGATTCACTGCCCCTCCCCAAATCAAATTCTTCCTAGAGTTTTAACAAAAGAGCTTCAATAATAAAGATGTTTCATTTTCTTCTGACATTGGTTCATGTTACAGTTTTAGAGACTTTTTATCCTATACTTTACTAGGCAAGAAGAGTCATAAAATTGACTTTTATGTAAGCAAAGTTCTGAAATAGCTAAACCTTATTACTCTGCATAACTACATAGGAGAATCCCTTAAAATGCACGTTTCTTCCAGTATTCTACTGCCATTTTGTTATTGTTACAGTTTTCACAGCTGGTTTTGCAAGTTGATAATAAAAAGGAATAACTGAAATAGTATACTTAATAAATTATGCATATTCCAGCCATTTTATTCAATCAAGAAAATATTTAGTGACAAGATGATGGCTGGTTAGTAGAATGTCAATTCATCTAAAATAAATGAATTAAACAGCATGTACTTAGAGCCCATGTTGGATTTCTATATTTTCCAAACTGACATTTAAATGACATTTCCAGTATGAAAGGTAATGATTTTTTATAACAATCATATTATGATGATGATTGCTTTCACATTCAATGTGTTCCAATTTACACATGAGCAATATGAGAATGTCCATTGTAAGTTATAGCCTTTCCATATCTAAGACAGTTTCAGGCTCAAATTATTCACAAGGATCTTATCAGCTGGTGAGAGAATAGGGCTCATTTTCAAAAATCTATATTCAGATCACCTAAGTATAGTGTTCATTAAAAAGAGAGAAGTTAACAAAGTTTCTAATACATATGTAAACAGTAAGCATGTACTATGGAGTATGATTAAGTAAATAATTGATCTTGAAGGAAGAGAGATAGGAGAAAGGCAAACAAACAGGTAGTTACTAGTATGGTAAGCTTAATACAAAAGTTAATACATCTAGCTACTATTCTTTCCTATGAATCTTAAAAAAAAAATTCCTTGATTTATTTACTATTTAGCTTCCTTTTCCAGATATTATTTTGAATTTGAAAGTTTGATGAAGTGAAGGTAAACATCATGCTAACAGTTTCAGAAAATTGAGAGAAATAATGGCTGCTTAAAAAAAAACTTACTATGAATTTTCATTATCACAGAGTATTCAGTTGTATATGAAACACATAATATCACACAGATAGAGCAAAGACCCTTAATGTTCCTTTGTGCTTTCTTAATTTTATTTTATTGATAGTTGCAGAGAAAAATAATAATTTGTGAAATCCACATGCTTTGCAGAATTATGAGAGTTGATTTTGTAATTTTCACTTTAGGTAACATCTTTAATAACTTTATATCTTTTATTTATTTATTTAAAGTATAAAACTTTAAGTATTATAAAATAATCACACAAAGGAGAAAGAAAAAGGAATAAATGGCAACATGACAGAAGTTCAGCAAACCACAGAGATAAAAAGAAAGAAAAGATGAAAGAAACAAAGAATTTATAAAACAACTAGAACTCAACTAACATTATGACAAGAATAAAGACTCACATATTAATATTAACCTTGAACGTAAGTAGATTAAATGTTCCACTTAAAATATAGATTGGCTCAATAGATAAAAAATTATCTAAATATGTGATGCTTATAAGAAACTCACCTTACCCATAAAGACATATACAGACTGAAAGTAAAGTGCTAGAAAAAGATAGTCCATGCAAACAAAAACTAAAAGCAAGCACAAATAGATATACTTATGTCAGATAAAGCAGGCTTTAAACCAAAAACAGTAAAAAAAAAAAAAAGAAAGAAAGAAAAAAAGAAACAAAAAAGATCAGTATATATTGAAAAAGGGATCAATTCAGCAAGAGGATATAGTGATGCTAAATATATATGTGCCCAATATTGGAGCACTCAGATTCACAAAACAAATATTGCTAGACCTAAAAAAAGGGATAGACAGCAACACAATAATAGTGGGGGACTTTAACATGGCACTCACAGCAATAGAGAGATCATCAAGGCAGGAAATCAACAAAGAAACTTTCAACTTAAATTAGATTTTAGATTAAATGAACTTAATAGATATTTTCAGAACCTCCCACCCAACAACTACAGAATATACATTATTTTCATCAGCATATGCAACAATCCCTAACATAGAGCACATTTTAGGCCACGAAATGAATCTTGACAAACTATAAAAGATTGAAATCATATCAAATAACTGCTGAAATCACAGTGGAATAAGACTAGAAATCAATACAAAGAGAAACTTCAGAAACTATACAAACACATGGAAATTAAACACAGGCTCCCGAACGATTTCTGGGTCAATGAACATGTAAAGATATAAATAAAAAAAAATTTTGAAACAGATGAAAATGAAAGTACAACATACCAAAACCTTTGGAATACAGAAAAAGCAGTGCTAAGAGGGAAGTATATAGCACTAAATGTCTACGTCAAAAAAAAGAAGGATCACAAATTAACAAGCTAATGTCATAATTCAAGGAACTAGAAAAACAAGAACTAAACCCAAAGCTAACAGAGAACAAGAAATAACAAAGATCACAGCAAAATTAAATAAAATATTGGGAAAAAAATAAATAAAAGGGATTAATGAAACAAAAAATTGGCTCTTGGAAAAGATAAGCAAATAGGTAAATCACTAGCTAGACTCATCAAGAAAATAAAAGAGAACATCCAAAGAAACATAATCAGAAATGAAAACGGACTCACAGAAGCTTTTTAATTTCATCAAGTCCCGTTTATTTACTTTTGTTGTTGCTGTGATTGCCTTGGGATCTGCTTCATAAATTCTTTTCCTAGGCTGATATCTATAAGAGTTTTCCCAACATTTTCTTCTAGAATTCTTATGGTTTCATGCCTTAGATTTAGGTATTTTGTCCATCTTGAATTAGTTTTTGTGAGTGGTGAGAGATATGGATCTTATTTCACTGTTCTACGTGTGGCTATACAATTTTCCCAGCATTATTTGTTGAATAGAGATTTTTTTTTATCTCTAGTGTATATTGTTGTCTACTTTGTAAGATGGCAATATGTGTATGGTTTATATCTGGGTTCTTTGTTATATCCCATTGGTCTGTGTCTCTATTTTTGTGCCAGTAGCATGCTGTTTTGTTTACTACAGCCCAGCAGAACAATTTAAAGTCTTGTAAAATGATGCCTCCAAATTTGTTCCATTTGCTTAAGGTTGCTTTGGCTACTTGGGCTCTTTTCTGATTCCATACAAAGCATAGAATTATTTTTTTCTAGATCTTCTAAAAATGACATAGGTATTTTGATGAGGATTGCATTGAATCTGGAAATCACTTTTGATAGTATGGTTATTTTAACAATGTTGTTTCTATTGGACATATGAGCAAGATATGTTTTTTCATTCATTTACATTATTTACTCATTTACATTAGCAATTTTCTTCCTCAGTGCTTCATAGTTCTCTTTGTAGAGATATTTCACCTCCTTGGTTAAATATATTCCTTGGTATTTTATTTTATTTGTTGCTATTATGAAAGGTATCGAATCTTTGATTTGATTCTCAGTTTGATTGTTGTTGGTGTGTAGGAATGCTACTGATTTGTGTACATTCATTTTATAACCTGAGACTTTGCTGAATTTATATATAAAATCCAGAAGTCTCTTGGTGGAGTCTTTGAGGTTTTCTAAATATAAGATCATATCTTCAACAAAGAGTGATAGTTTGACCTCCTTTTTCCTGATGTAGATATACTTGATTTCCTTCTCTTGCCTGATTGCTCTGGCTAGGACTTCCAGTGCTATGTTGAATAGAATGGGTGAAAGCATCCTTATCTTGCTCCAGTTATGAATGGAAATGCTTTCAACTTTTCCCCATTCACTATGATGTTGGCTATGGGTTTGTCATATATGGCTTATACAATTTTGAGGGATGTTCCTTCTATACTTATATTGCTAAGAGTTTTTATCATAAAAAGGTGCTGAATGTTGGCAAATGTTTTTATGCATCTATTGAGGTGGCCATATGAACTTTGTTTTTGATTTTGTTTATGTGGTTAATTGTATTTATGGATTTATTTATATTGAACTATTCTTGCAACCCTGGGATGAAGCCCACTTGATCGTGGTGGATTATTTTTTTGATGTGGTGCTGAATTTGGTTTGATAAATTTTATTGAGGATTTTTGTGTCTACATTCATAAGGCATATTGGTCTATAATTTTATTTTTTTGTTGTGTCCTTTACTGGCTTTAGTATCAAGGTGATTGATAAGGAATATTGATCTATACTTTTAGTTTTTTGTTGTGTCCTTTGCAGGTTTTGGTATCAAGGTGATACTGGCTTCATAGAATGAGTTCGGGAGGATTATTTCCTTCTCAATGTTATGAAATAATTTCTGCAGTATGAGTACCAATTCTTTGTAGGTCTGATAAAATTTGGCTGTGAAACCATCTGTTCTGGGACTTTGTTTTGGGGGAGTATTTTTATTGCTGCTTCCATTTCCTTGCTCATAATTAGTCTGTTGAGGAGTTCTCTTTCTTCCTGATTGAGCCTTGGGAGGGTGTGTGTTTCCAGGAACTTGTCCATTTCCTCAATGTTTTTGAGTTTATGTAAATGGAGACTTTCATCATATTCACAGATGATATTTTATATTTCTGTGATATCAGTTCTAATATCTCCCTTTTTTTATTTCTGCTTGCACTTATTTGGGTCCTTTCTTTTCTACTTCTGGTTAATTTAATGAGAGGTCTATCAATTTTCTTTATCTTTTCAAAGAACCAACTTTTTGTTTCATTAATCTGTATTTTTTGTCTGTTTTTGATTTCATTTAGTGCTGCTCTAACCTTAGCTTTTTCTTTTCTTAGTCTGGATTTGGGTTAGGTTTACTCTTCCTTTTGTAGTTCCCTGAGATGATTCAGTAGATAGTTGATTTGTGGTCTTTCTGTCTTTTTTGAGGTAGGCATTTAAGACTATGAATTTCCCCTTATAAATGCTTTTGATGAATCCTACAGATTTTGATGTCATGTCTCCTTTGACATTTTAGTTCAAACAATCATTTTGTTTCCACCTTAATTTCCTCCTTGATCCAATAATTGTTCAGCGGTAGTTTGTTTGATTTCCATGACTTTGTGTAGAATTGAGAATTTCTGTTGAAGTTAATACATTACCTTACTTCAAATTACCCTACAAGACAATGGTGACCAAAACAGCATGGTACTGGTATAAAAGTAGACACATAGATAAATGAAACAGAATAGAGAGCAAAAAATAAATAAATAAATAAAGCCAAATACCTACAACCAACTGATTTTTGACAAAGCAGTGAAAAGCATACACTGGAGAAATCACACCCTATTTAATAAATGATGTTGGGAAAATAGATAACATCATGTAGAAAAATGAAACTGGATCCCTATCTCTCACCACATACAAAAGTTAATCCAAGATGGATTAAAGATCTAAATGTAAGACCTGAAAACATAACAATTTTAGAAGAAAACCTAGGAAAAACTATCTTCAACATTGACCTAGACAAATAATTTATAATTAAGACTTAGAAGCAGATACAACAAAAGCAAATAAAAAATTGGACTTAATTAAACCACAAAGTTTCTGCATATCAAAAGTAATAATCAACAGAGTAAATAGACAGCCTATGTAATTGGAGAAAATATTCACAATCTATATATCTGACAAAGGCCTAGTATCCAGAATCTATAAGGAACTAAAACAAATCAACAAGGAAAAAAAAAAAAAACCCTAAATAACTCAATTACAAATTTGGAAAAAGCCTTGAACAGACATTTGTCAAAAGAGCAAAAGAACAGAAACAAATGGTCAACAAACATGAAAAAATGCTTAACATCACTAATTATTAGGGAAATGCAAATTAAAAGCACAGTGAGATACCACCTTATCTCTGTCAGAATGGCCATTATTAAAAAGTCAAAAAGCAATAGGTGATGGTGCAGATGTGGTGAAAGGAAATTCATACACTGTTGATAGGAATGTAAATTAGTACAACTTCTATAGAAAACAGTAAACATTTGTACCTCCATAATATGCAGAAATAAAAAAAAAAGAAAACAGTATGAACATTTCTCAAAAAACTAAAAGTAGATCTAATATCCGATCCAGCAATTCCACTACTGGGTATCTACCCAAAGGAAGAGTAGACATTTTATAAAAGAGATACCTGCCCCATCATGTTTATCACAGCATAATTAACAATTGCAAAGATATGTTTTGAATCTAAGTGCCCTGCAACCAACAACTGGATAAAGAAAATGTGGCATGCGCACACACACACACACACATACCATGGAATAATATTCTATTATCAAAAAGAATGAAAAAACGTATTTAGCAGCAACTTGGATGAAACTGGAGGTCATTATTCTAAGTGAAGTAACCGAGAACTAAGAACCAAATACCATGTTTTCGTTTATAAGTGAGAACTAAGCAATGGGTATGCATGGTCATATAGAATCATTTAATGGACGTGGGAGACTCAGAGTGGGGGGAGTTGGATTGGTGTTCAGGATGAAAAATTACCTACTGGGTACAATGTGCACTATTCAGGTGATGGATACACTAAAATCCCAGATTTTACTGCTCTACTATTGATCCATGTAACAAAAATAATTTGTACCCCCTAAGTCTACTGAAACAATTTTTTTTTTTAAAAAAGTCCATTGTGCATTTTTTAAATTTTTTTATTTCATTCATTTTTAAACTTTTATTTGTTTAATTTTTATTTTTAGTTATTAAAGGCACATAATAGTTGTATACATTTATGGAGTACACATTATGTTTTGAAACAGGAATGCAATGGTAATGATCAAATCAGGGTAATTGGAGTGTCCATAGTCTGAAGCACTATCATTTCTTTTTGTTAAGGACATTCCAACACCACTCTTTGAGTTATTTTTAAATACACAATAAATTATTGTTAATTCTAGTCACCCTCTTGTGCTACTGAATACTTGATCTTATTTTTTTAATATAATTTTATTTTTAATTGACATATAATTGAACATATTTATGGAGTATGTAGTGACATTTTGGTACACATAATGTGTAGAGATTAGATCAAAGTAATTAGCATATGCATCGTCTCCAACATTTATCACTTCTTTGTATTGGGAACATGCAATATTCTCCTTCTAGCCATTTGAAACTACACAATATATTATTGGTAACAATTGTCATCCTATAGTGGTATAGAAAACTAGAATTTATTTCTGCTATCTAGCTATAACTTTGTATCTTTTAACAAACCTCTTCCTACCTCCTTCTTCCTCCTACATTTCCCAGCCTCTAGTATCCTCTTTTCTACTTTTTTACTTCTGTGAGATCAACTTTTTTAGCTTCCACGTATGAGTGAGAACGTTCAGTGTTTAACTTTCTGTTCCTGTCTTATCATTTTTGTTTA
>CAUYRB010063898.1:0-15296 GCA_963574695.1 Propithecus perrieri
GGCATGGTGGCGCATGCCTGTAGTCCCAGCTACTCGGGAGGCTGAGGCAGAAGGATTGCTTGAGCCCAGGAGTGTGAGGTTGCTGTGAGCTAGGATGACGCCACGGCACTCACGCTAGCCCGGACAAAAAGAGTGAGACTCTGTCTCAAAAAAAAAAAAAAAAAATTGCTAGGAGGTAGAAGGTCACTGGGCTATAACGCTTTTAAAGGTTAAAAGTTCATTTAACTTTAAAGGTTCATTTTCAATCCAAGATTTTATTAATCTCTGAATATTTTAAAATCTCACATCGGCAGATGCTTAAAAGACTTAACGCTTTGACAACTTTCTGGAGAAAAGTAGAATTAAAAAAAATAAGAATCTTAAGTCAGCCAACCAACCAATCAAGATCCATTCTGGAACTCTGAGTAATTTAAAAATCTATATTCACTTATTGTTTATTGTATTTGTATATACATTAGTATATATTGTTATGAATCAATCAAAATGATTCCATAAGCCCTTATAATTCAGAATTAACATTAGAGTTTTAAGACTAATCCAAAATAACTGTGATAATCCATTAGCAATTTTTAGTTTTGCCAAGTCATGAATTTGAATCACATATATGTGTTAGAGCAAGTTACTTAGGCAATAGGTGTGTTTAACCCCATCTTCTTGAATCACCTTTGATTTTCTCCATATGTACATATGTACCTTCTCTATAGAGTAAACCATATTCTCTACCAGTATTGAAAAATTTACGAAAGTCTCAGAATATATTTTGTGCAAACATAAAGGGTTCTCTTTATTTTTTGAGTAAATTTTACCACTGCCTTTTGCATTATAAGGAATAAGAAAGAAATGAGAAGCCATGGCTAGGAGAAAGCATTTGGAGGAACCATACAGTAACGCCACAATGTTTCTGATCAGGAAGTAGGTGAGTGGTGGTGGTGATAGTAACAGCAATAATAGGGGTGATATTCACCATTTACTGAGTGCTGAACATGCGCCTGGTGTTCTTCCAGGAATATTGTATATTTAAGTTTCAGTCTATATAGTAGTTCTACACAATAGGCATTATTATTCCAAGGTAAATGAGACTCAGATTTTAAGCTCAGGGATAGCACAGTTACCATGTGTTTTATAAATGTGCTAGGAGTAGAAACCTGAGTGGGAACATGGCGTGGCCAAATTCAGCTGAATTAGGACCAAAAAAATTCTTTCTGAGCCTTGGAGTGTATTCTTTGGTCTGGTATGTTAGGTGATCTCAGGCTCCTATTTTTGTAATTGCTTGAGAGCCTGTTCCTGGCTTTATCCAATTAGGTCTCCTAAGCACCAAAGTGGAGCAGTGGAGAAGACATGCTCTTTGAGGTCAAAAGCCTCTTAATGGCTCATTGGTCAGCTCCTACCTGAGGGCACAACACTTTGTCTTCTTCAGAAGAACCTACTCAATCACTGCATCAGTTACACATGGGTTCAGGAGGAACTTTTCCTCCTGATGTCTCCTGAACTCTTCCTCTTGACACTCTCCTGATTTCTCATTGCCATTTCCAGATCATTATTATTCTGCCTTCCAGTCAAAAATCATCATCCTTTGAAACTAGTATCTCACCTCTTCCCTTACTAACCACTATCAACATACAACATCTTAAGAACTCTTCTTGATTCAATGAAGCCTCTAGGTTCTGTGGTAGTTTTCCTTTCTACCTCAGTTTCTGCTTTCATCCTCGGATATTTCAAAATCACATAGATGGCTCATAAAAACCATAGTCATAACCTTAAGCCTCCTTCACTCTGAAGCATTTACCTCCTTTGGACTTCAGACTCTAATCCACAGGGACACACAATAAACAATATCATTTGCAAATATGTTCCACCTCAGAAGTCTCCTGCCTCAATATTCTACCTGAGTCTGACTTCTTGGCCTTCTATCTCTCACAGGTCCTCATTTCGCCTCCTCTTAAATTTTTAACTTCTATTCTATTGACCCCCCTACCTTTTCTATCTGCCGATCTCCTCCCAGACCTCACATCTTTGCTGTTGATCCTGGTGCCTACAAAGTTTTATTTCAACTATCTTCATATTTGCACCTATATTTTCTTATACTCCTAGACTTCTGTCATTCAGAAACCTGCATTCCAGAACCCTACCAAAATCTATTTTTTGTGTTGCCATTTATTTTTTAAAGAAAATGGGTCATTTGTCCTGTATAATGTCCCATATTCTTGATTTAGCTGATTGCTTTCCCATGGTGCTTAACTTTTTCCTTTATCTCCCACATTCCCAGGACACTAATAGTTAGATCTACATGCTTGATTGGATTCAGGGTTTTTGTTTGTTTATGTGTTTTTATTTTGTTTTGTTTTTGCGGGACTACCTAATACCTTATAGATGGTATTACATACCTATACCTCCTATTATATCACATTAGCAAACACATCATATTTGGTTGACCTACTTTTATTTTAGATATGTTATGATTGATTATTAGGTTCAAGTATTTTCAGTGTGATCCATCCATTATAAAGTTTCCTTCACCAATACCCATTGATAATCTTTGCATAGAACTATTTTCCCCCATTTGGTATTTCAAATGGTAATATTCTAAATCCATTATCCCTTCTGCATTTATTAACTACAATTCTTCTACAATAAGAACATTCCCTTTTCACCATTTTATTGCCCTGAAATAAAATTCATAAAGGTAAGCAAGACAAATGCTTAATTCATTTATTTTTTCCACTGATTTTCAGACTAATAAATTGGTATCAAAATAACCTCCAAATACAACAAATTATTCTTTGTTGTTTTGTGAGTTTTATTATAGTCTCTCATATTTTTTGTAGGTTTGGTGTGCTTTAAGCCATTACAGTAATTGTTCTCTTTCATGTTCAAATTATCCCATCTTTATTCCTTTAAATAAATCCCTGGTCTTTTTCAAACACCCCTGGGATTTTATGGGAGCTTCTCTGTTTTCTGAAACAATATGATATTACAGGTTCATTACATACATTTTCTGTCCCTGACCCACATCTTAGCCCTTAGTTTCCTTGCATGGAAAATAGTGTTTGGGGATTACAGGCACTAAAGGTGACCATCGCTATTGGATTATGCTATTGCTTATCAGTTTTTGTTAGCAGACAAAGCTGAGAAATAAGTATTTTTAAGAAAAAAATAGCACATTTATGCTGATATTTCCAATTCAAATGGAAAATTATGAAAAATTTTCTTAAACTCTGATTTTACATTTCTTTAATCTTATGCTGAAAATCTTGGTTGCTAAGGTATTAACAAAATCACTTACCACTTGTGCTACTACCAATAATACAACTGCAAAAAAGTTTAAGATTTCTTAGTGATTTCTTTCATCCTTAGCATATTTCAAAATATTTAAAATTATTTATATTTTTTGTATATGGTATGCAACCAATCTGAAAGATAGTTAGGCTCCATTTCTTTCAGCTTTGGGAATTGCTTTAATGTTTTTCTTAATGTAATTTTATTTTAATGATGCAAAAAATTGACGTGATTTTGATACCTACATTCAACCACCATGCTCATCTCCTTTTTTTTCAGAAAATGAAATGTTTCTCCTTTTTAAACAAAATCCATGAACTGAAGCTTTACTCTGGAATAATGTTTTATTGACTTCTATCTCTGTATAATCTCCTTTCTACTGGCTTTATTCTCTCTGGTTACAAAGGTGTTCAAGTGAATTCCAGTAAAAATTCATACTACACTCCCTTGACCCTGAAGCACTTTGAGCACGTGGCAAACTATGTACCACACAATTCATCCAGCGACTTCTGATGGGGCATTTATTTTATAGAGAGCTTGGAGGTACCTGGTATGGTGACAGAAACTCTATAAAATTGTCAAAATTAATTGGATGCATCAAACAAAGCTCTACACCTTCCCTATACCCTGAGCACAGATCTACCCCTGCCAACATATGACACCTGCTTCAGGTCCTTAACACAACTAAATGCACACAGATTCTGACCCTCTGCCCCCTAAACATTCAGCCTAATCCATGGGTGGTTTTTGAATAGGCTCCAAAAATGCAGAAGCTGCCATTCCAGATTGCCTTATTCTAGGAGAACATCAGAGTCATTTCTGTCTTGGTTACATGGGCCAGCATTATGTATGAGTTCCTTGTGGCTGCTTCTTCCTTATCTCAGGTATATAAGCCTCCTCATCTCAGGTATACAAGCCTCCTCATAGCTTTCCTCTGGAGACACATAGATGACACATTCTAGACACATTCTAGATCAAGGAATGAAACTACCAAGTTGTACCCTCCAGGCAAAGTGTAAAAATAAACAAACTAACAAACCACCATTTTAACAGTTTAAATGTATGAAGAATTGGAGGCAGAAAACAACTAAAATTACTCTACATCCCATCATAAATAATTCCTGCCTCTATTGCATAAGGACCTGCTAAAAATCTCTTGGTTCTAAATGGGAACCTGGACTTAGATCACTTAAGCAGCCTTCCTAGTCTGCCGATTTAAAAGCTCTGCTTGTGCTGAAAGGTTAAAAGAATAGTCAGGACCAGGTGCAATGGCTCACGCCTTTAATCCTAGCACTCTGGAAGGCTGGGGCAGGAGAATCCCTTGAGCTCAGGAGTTCAAGACCAACCTGAGCAAAGGCGAGATCCCATCTCTACCAAAAGTAGAAAAAATTAGCTGGGTGTGGTGGCACACACCTATAGTCCCAGCTAGTTAGGAGGCTGAGGCAGGAGGATCATTTGAGCCTAGGAATTTGAGGTTGTAGTGAGCTACGATAAGCCACTACACTCTACACAGGGTGACAGAGTGAGCCTCTGTCTCAAGAAAAAAAAAAAAAAAGAGCGAGAAAGAATCAGAGGACTCAGTCAGTGCCTCTCTCTTTGTCTTTGCTCATGCAGTGACCCCTTCCATTGATCTCTCTGTGTCCAGGCATTAGAAGATCCTATCAAAATGGGAATATGTTTCCTTAGAGCAGGAGTATGGCATTCTGTTATCATTATAAGTCATTTGTCATTAATTGGCTAGTAAATAGCAAAGCCAATTGCTTCAAAGAGAAACAATTGTATACTTGCTAAAGTATAGAAAATGGGCAAGTTTTCATCCCAGAGGAAAAGACTGTTGTAAATGAGTGGGGGTATAGTCAGAGTAATTACCATAATAATAGCCATTATATGACGTTTATTGAACTACTTGTATGTGCAAGATTTTGGTATAAATACTTTGCATACATAAATTTGCTTTATCACAAAAACTCTTGATGAAGTATGTTTTATTATAATCCATAATGATGGATAAAGAAACAAGGTCCTATAGCAAGAGAGTGGTAGGGCTGTAAAAATGCAGACAATAGGGAGCTATAAGCATCCAGTTAAGGCATAAAAGAAGAATGGTGCCTCAGGAGTCTGATAAGATAAAAGATTACTTCTCTCACAGCAAAATTTAACTTTTTTTTTTAAACCAACCTAACAAACTGTCATCAAAGCCTAGACTCTCTCAACTAAAAGAAGTCTTGGCAATTTTTCTTACTCAAAGCCCTCATTTATACTGAGGTCTACAGAGGGGGGGAATAATTTATCACTGACCACTAGATCAATAACAGAACCAGGACCAGAACACAGCTGTACTGACTTCCTAGGCCATTTCTACATTCTTGTACCCAGTGTCCCAACTCTCAATGCATTTTCCTGTCATCTCTTTGAATTTATTTTAATTAAGATCTATAATTCCAGTGGACTGTGTAGTATAGTAGCAATAAATGCTATTTGCAGCTAATCAGATTCACATTTTTATGCCAGCTATGAATCTTGGACCAGACACTCATCCTTTCTAGATGTCCCTTTTCCCACCAGGGATAACTAGTTCCATGGGATGATCATGAGATTTTATCAAAGTATGCAAATGTTAAACGCCTAGCACCTAGGTGAAACTGAATAATGCTTTATTCCTTCTCCCTTCAAAACTCCAGTTGTTCAACTATATGAAATTTAGCAACATAGCCTCCTGACAGTTCCTAAAGAGAGAAAGACAGAGACCTTACGCATGCTACTTAGTCTCTCCTGATCCCTGCTTAATATCTTCTGCATCTGGGAAGGCGTATGTTCCTGTCATTACCTGTCTCTTATTATCCAAGATCATTCTTTGAAACAGCTTGGTGTTTATCCACCAGGAGAACTCCTTAACACATGATACATTAATTGGTGTCAGGCCTGGCATCCTAGTTTTGATTTCTAAATCATTTTCTTGTTTTCTTTTGATGAGTTCAAGGACAGAAACAAAAAGTATTCTTTCTCTATATGATTTTACTTGTCATAAAACAAAGCTCTATGCAAAAATCTAATTCACCTGCAAAAATAATTTGACTTGAGATGAGGTATCAAACTAGCTTCCTTTCTGCCTAGCCCTTGGGATATTGAATGACACTCCTGCCCCAACCCTGTGCCAGGCACTCATGACAGGTACCACATCACAGTCTCACTTCTGAACCAGTTGGTCAGACTTGTACCAAGTACTTCATCCTGTACTCCTTCTCCAAGATTCAGATCTATTTGCTCACCTACACTCAGTTTTCTCACCTACATACAGCCTTGTTTTTCTCTGGCTCTCAATTCACATTCTACCCTGGATGGCAGCATGGACCAACTATTGTAGTACCATTGCCTGGAACACTCCAGCTTCAGCACAATTGAAAGAAAAGCATTTTTTAATAAAAAGTCAAAATAAAGGAACTGAATTTCTTAGAGCTTCTTGACCATAAGACCTAGTTGTGCATCTCCATTATTGTACTGATGCTGCTGTCCATTTAGAATGTCCTCTCTTCCTCCTGTGCTTAACCAAAACTATTCATCGTTTAAGATTCAGAAAGGTGTATGATCTAGGAAACCTTTCCAAATTTTCGCTACCCCACAGGTTGTATCAGGTGTTTGAACTTTTCTCTTAATTAACAGCCTGTGCATATTTTTATTATAGGATATAACATTATTTATTGTACTTATAGTTTATCCTACTAACATCATAGTAATTACATCTCTTTCACTAGACTACGAACTCATTGAGGATAGGGACTTGCTCTTTTTCATATCCATAACATTTTTACTACATTGCCTAGCACAAAGCAAGTACCCAAAGCTTATCCAACTTAACTCTCATAAAAGGTCAATATGGAGAATTGGAAGAGCAGGAAAGAGAAGACTCACAAACATACAAAGTTGAAGAAATTTCCAGTTTATGCAAAATCTCACTTTTTTGTTGAAAAGTATAATTTATAGAATGCCTTGATAAGTCTCATTTTCTTCAGCTGTAAAATAAGCATAGTGATAAATATCTTATACCAATGTTAAGGAGATTAAATTAAATATACAAAAGTGTAGGACTTGGCATTCCTTGTTTAGTGTCAGGAAGTTATTGCGAGCTGGTGTTCTAGCTAGAATTCCTTCCATGATTTTCATTAAAACGAAAGAAAAATATGAGAAATGAAAGTTGATATTTCTTGACCCCTATTGAAATCACTTTGAAACAAGGGATACTAATAACTTAACTAACATATTTTGAGAACTCATTTTGTGTCAACCATTTCTATGGATGCGACTATTACCCAAATGACATGGCCTAATCTGTAACTTCCTCCATATACCCCTATCTTGAGCTCCAAATGCATCCATTTATACAAACGTCTAAAGAGTATCTTAACATTGGTTTAAACTATACTTACCATGTTTTACAATGGATTTTTTGAATTTATTCCTCTTATCTAACTGAAATTATATGTCCTTTAACCAACATGTCCCAAATCACACTCCCAACCCCTGGTAACCCCCATTCTACTCTCTACTTCTGTGAGATCACTTTTTTAGAGTGCACATATAAGTGAGATCATGCAATATTTGTCTTTCTGTGCCTGGCTTAGTTCACTCAATATAATGCCCTCTAGGTTCACCCATACTGTCACAAATGACAGGATTTTCTCCTTTTTCAAGGCTGAATAGTATTCCATTGTGTATATACACCACATTTTCTTTATCCATTCATATGCTAATGGACACTTAGGTTGATTTCATATCTTGACTATTGTGAATAATGATACAGTGAACATGCGAGTGAAAAATATTAATATGTCTTCAACAAACTATTTTGGATATATACCTAGTAGTGGGATTGCTGGATTATATGGTAGTTCTATTTTTAATTTCTTGAGGAATCTTGATACTATTCTCCATAATTGCAATACTAATTTACATTCCTTCTGGTGAGGTTTTTTGTGTTGAACTTAGAATAAAATCCTAATTTTTTCTTTGACTAACCAGGTCCTATAAGATAACTCCCTCTCTCTGTTCCAGCCTCACTGGCTTTTTTTCTTTTATATTTCAAACATGACAAACTCCCACCTTAGGGCACTGCACTTGAAGTTCTGTTTGCCAGAATATTCCATCCTCAGTTTCCAGCATGGCTAACTTCTTCATACCATTCATATATTTTCCTCAAATAAGTTTTCCCTGACCACCTAATCCAAAGTAACTGCCTCTTACTACATCAGTCTTCACTGTGTTCACATAACATATTTATGGTAGTCTGAATAATGATTCCACAAAGATGTTCACATCCTAATCCCCAAAACCTGTGAATATGTTACCTTAGGGGCAAAAGAGACTTTGAAGATATGATTAAGTGAAGGAACTGGAGATGGGGAGATTATCCTGGATTATCAGGGTGGTCCAAATATAATCACACAGGTCCTGATAAGAAAGAGGAAGGAGGGCAAGCATCAGAGGGAGACTGGGAGGTGCTTTGCTGCTAGCTTTGAAGATGGAGGATGGGGCCATGAGCCAAAGAACACAGGTGGTCTCTAGAAGTTAGAAAAAGGAAAGAAAGAAAATTTCCCCTAAAGCCTCCAACAGGAATGTAGCCCTGCTGACACTTTGATTTTAGGATTCATGACCTCTAAAATTGTAAGATGATAAAGTTGTATGGTTTTAAGCTACTAAATTTGTACAAGGAGCACAAGGAAACTATACAGATTTTGGTAATTGGAAATGGAGAGTTATTGTAACAAATATCTAACAATTTTGAAGTGGCTTTGGAACTGAGCAATGGGCAGAGGATGGAAGAATTTTGAGAAGCATAATAGAATAAGCCTAGATTTCCTTAGTATAAATATGGGTGTTAAAGACTCTGCAAGTGAGGGCTCAAAAAGAAGTGAAGAGGATAGTAAAGAAAACCTATATAGTTTTAGAGTATAACTAAATAGTAATAAACAGACTGGTGGTAGAACTATGTACATTAAAGAAACTACTAGTAAGGGCTTAGAAGGAAATGAGTAACATGTTATTAGAAATTGGAGAAATGAGAATCCTCATTGTAAACAGAAGAAAACTTAGCAGAATTGTGTCCTACAATTAGTTATGTGGAAAGTAGTAGAACTTGCAAGCAATAAACTTGAATATTTAGCTAAGGAGATTTCCCAGCAAATTATTGAAGGTATAGCCTGGAGTTGCAGCTTGATTTATTATTGCTGTTTATATTAACAGTAAAACGTGATGAGAAAGAGATAAATTGAGGGAAAGAATATTAAGCAATAAAGAACCAGTATCTGATAATTTTCCAAATTATCACCCTATCCAGATTACAATAGATGCTAAATTTAGGAATTCATTGTCAGGGAAACATGCTCCAGGAGAAAAACAAAGGTATGGCTGAACAACTTATTGCTAGTGCTTTGGAAGGATGAAAGCTAAAAGTATTAAATCACATATTAATAGAAGGTTCTTTGAAGAGATTAGGCATGCAACTCATGGATCCACTCAATCATCTAATCATCAACCAGGAACAGGGGTGAGAGTGTCCAGGAAAGACTGTGGAGGAGCTTCTTGTCTAATGGAGTGAATTCCTGAGACATACATGAGAGACCTGAAAGCTCTTGAGAATGTTATATCAGCAGAAATATTGCCATCCTGGACTGACAGGGACAAAGAAAGTATGAAATTAAATGAGGTTGTTGAACATCCAAAATTCTACAGGCATGGAACAGGCTGATAAAACTACTCAGCAGCAAACACTAGTTACCCTTCATGTATAATAAAAGGAAGGATTATTCAGAGGGCAGAGCCATGAGCCATAAGGGAAAATCCACCAAGTCCAGAGAGGAAAACTGTGGGCTCAGTCTGTGATAATTTGTTATTGCAGCAACAGGAAACTAATACCATACAAATATCATGAAATTATTTTGTTTATTAATTTGTTCAGTGTCAGTGTTCCTTCTAAAAAGTAAGTTCTGTAAAAATCAAAGATCTTGCTGTCTTGTTCACCATTGTACCCCCAGCAGCAAGAATAATGTGCAATTGACTGTGGTGTTCAATAACTATTTGTCAAGTAAATTAATTAATACATTAATGAACATGGTATATATTAATAACACACTATGGAGATAGATAACATAGACTAAGAGGTTCGTGCAATTCTCAGATCTAATTCCAAGTATTTCTCTTTATCTCTAAAACGTTTAGCAAAATGTACCACCACTATAGGAATATACATAACAGTATACTGAAGAATTTATTTTAAGATAATATTATACTGAAGATTTATTTTAAGATAATAAGTCAGGTGCAGATGTTAATATTTTATTGTGAATGGGGGAAAACGTACTCGTGACATTCCTCAAAATGATCTTGAAATACTACTTTATCACAACACGGAATTTTGGTGACCTCACATTTGGGATGCTCTCAAAAGTCATGAGACTTCTGGGTACCACTGACCATCATTGGACCCCTTCTGCCAATGGAAAGAAAATGACATTTCATAAAGCTCTTCGGATTTGCTCAAAAATTTTGAGGCCATTTGCCATCAAGCTGCTGCCTTCCTTGCAGATTTTGTCATAGGAAAGCTTAAAGACTGGTTTCTCCTATTATAAGAAAATTGGAGATAATCTGGAAGCTGGATCATTTTAAAACTTTGCATACTTCCACACAAATGCAAGTAGAACAGAGCCTCCCAAGTCCAATTTTATTTTCCTAATCTAGTAGCTCCATCTGTGGGCCACTGCTGAAAGCTGCTGCTATAGTTTTGTGCATCCTAATTACACCAGCTGATTGCCAAAATCAGGCCCAAGAACCATGAATATATATTTCTCATAAATTTTGCTCATATAAATGGGCTCAAAGTACACCTGAGACAAGGGTAGAGTCTCAAATGGCATGTTCAACCCTTGAGCAAATCATTTGGTTGTGCAAAGTAATCTAACTAAATATTTTCCAATTAATTTATGACATGCATGGGAGGATTTTCAAAGTATATGGGAAAAAGCTGTATTTTAATAAGGAGCTGATTTTGATTTCTGATTGTATTTTGAATCACTAAGATTTCTTTAAAGGAGCAAGAAAAATGAACAGCAAAAAAATTGTGATAGGCATTTAGAAAAATTGTTTATTAGCTTTCTCAGGCACTTTCTTAGTAATCCTGGTTGGTTCTTATTTCTATTCTTTTAAAAATGCTCATTGAGTGTCTTTCAAGTGCCCCAGACTAAACTTCTAGTTAAAACCTAACAAGTCAGCCTTTATTGTCTATCTCTCAATGGCATCTCCATATCCAGCAACCAATGCTCATCAAAAAGTCATTGGAAGGAAAGAAGTATACATCTCAGGCATGTGTCTAATTTAGCAGCAAGAAAATGATGGTTCTGGTGTTAATTATGTATGGCTAAGGGGTAAATCATCCCAGAATAGATCTAGTGTTTGTTAGCACAATGGGGTGACTATAGTTAACAATAATTTATTCTATATTTTAAAACAACTGAAAGAGTATAATTGTAATATTCCTAACACAAAGAAATAATAAATTCTTGAGGTGATGGATAACCCAATTACCCTGATTTGATCATTATACATTGTATGCTTGTATCAAAACATCACATATACTCCATAAATATGTATGAGTATTATGTATCCATAAAAATTAAGAATTAAAAAAAGGAAACAAGAAAAATTGATTTCATCATCTCATCATTTCTATGGTTCAGAGATTCAGATGTGGCTTAGATGAGTGCCTCTTACTCAGAGTCTCTCTCAAGGCTGCAATCAAGTTGTCCACCAGGGCTGCAGTCAGCCCAATGCCTGATTAGAGGAGAACACATTCCCAAGCTCACTCACTTGACTGTTAGCTGGTCTCAGGTCCTCAGTGCTGTTGGCTGCAGACATCACGTCCTTGCCACATTTCCTCTCCGCTGGGCAGCTCACAACGTAGCAGTTGGCTTCCATCAGAGTGAACACACAAGAGAAGAGAGGGAAGCCAAGATGGAAGCCACAGTCTTTCATAACCTAATGTCTGAAGTGACAAGCCATCACTTTTATAGTTTTCTATTAATTAGAAATGAGTTGATACGTCCAGCCCACACTCAAGGGGAGGGGATTATAGAAAGGCATAAACAACCGGAAACAGAAATCATTATAGACCATCTTAGAAACTGCCTACAACAGCTTTGAGATTCTCACATTGTGATAGTTAATTTTATGTATCAACTAGGCTAGGTTATGGTGACCAGTTGTTTGACCAAACACTAGATGTTCCTATAAAGGTACTTTTTCAACCTAGTTAACATTTGCAATCAGTGAACCTCAAATAAAGCCAATTATACTTTTTAATGTAGATGACCCTTATTACCTGAAGGCCTTAAGAGCAAACACTGAGGTTTTCTAAAGAAGAAGGATTTCTGCTCCCAGACCGCAGCCTAGAAATTCTTCTTGCATTTCCACCCTTCTGGTTTAAGACTACAGCATCAACTCTTACCTGAATCTCTAGTTTGTCAGCTAACCCTATGGATTCTAACTTTGCCAGCTCCACAATCATGTGAGCCTATTCGTTAAAATCAAAATTTGTACTCACCATCAAATTGGTACTAACTGATCAACACTAGGTTGATCACATGGCAGAAATACTCTCTAGGGATTAGGAGGATGGGGGCGGAAAATCTACAACTAAAGGACACGGGGAGCACTAAAGGGAGGGAAGGCCATGCCTTTAACCCGCATTTCGGTGAGGCAAAGACATAAAGTGTAACTACAATGTTTGTACCCTCACAAAAGCCTGGAATAATAAATAAAAAAAAAAATCAACTCTTTTTCTCTCTTTTTCTTTCTCTCTCTTTTTCTCTTTTTCTATCAGATAGATAGATATAGAGACACATCATACATCCTATTGGTTCTGTTTCTCTGAAGGACTGTAACAAATGTATAACATGAGAATAATAATACCTGATCCGATTACCACTCAGGATTATTGTAAGGCTAAAATATAGTCACATATTAAAAGAACATGGATTTGGGAATCACAAAGACCTGTGTTTAAAACCTAGCACTATCCTTTACATAGTAGTTTTTAGACCTTGAGCAAACTACCTAACCTTCTTGAATTTGTGTGATTATCTAAAAAAAAAGGAAATGGTCCTTATACTGTAGGATTAAAATGAAATGATGCAAGAAAAAAGTGGCTTGAATATGGTAGTCACTTGATAAAAATTAGATTTAAATATTTTTATGTTACCAAATATAAACTACATAATTATTATTTTTATATAATTATTGATTTTGTTATTATCATAATTTGCCATATCCAAATAGTACAGACTCTATGTGGATAAAAGAAGTTAGCACCAGGTCTATTTTCACTGTTTATGATGTGTTTCCTACCAACTGGAAACATAAAAATTAAGACCAAATAGGGCATTTAGAGGTGGAAGGAATAACTCACAGTTAAAACAGTCAATTAATCAGATAATTTTCCTTGAAATCAATGTGTTCTCACATTTGTTAACATGTTAATTACTGTGGCAGGGTTTTTCAAATTTGCTTAGAAGTGTTAGTCACTTTTCAGCCCAGAAGTGTGTTAGCCTTAATATGTTTTATATGTAAATATTTACAATATTTCTTTGGGGGCATTTCAGCTATGTTATGTTTCTGTTGAGTTTAACAGAGCATTTGTTCGCTTTTGCTCACTTAGACTGTGAAGGCAAGCATTAGTTTGTAAATCATGTCATGGTATGACAAAAACAATAAAATGGACAGAGAAGTGGGATTCTGCAAAGCTCGTTGCTTAATCTGTCTGGCAGGGTTGAGCACCCTACTTGGAGAATATGTGTATGGTCCTGCCTTAATGAGCATAGGCTCCAATCCTTCTATTCAGTAACTCTGTTGGTTCTAAATATATATGATTTATTAAAAACTGTCCTCAGCATTTTGATAGGGTGTATGTATGGAAGACCAATGTAATAATGTGTGGTGCAAAAATCAACGTACTGAGGTTCAAACAATGATTCTACTGGCTTCCTGCTTATAGCCAGGTCATTTCGAAGAAGTTATTTAACCTCTCTGAGCCTTAGTTTTCTCATTTGTAGAGTAAATTGGTCAGATAAAATGCTTCTATGAACCTAAGGATAATATAAAACTTCAAATTCTGTATTTTGAAAAAAAATAGGTCGTAATATGTTCCAAACCAAATTAATCCATCTGCCAGGGTTGAGCACCTGCTTAATTTATCTCTAAATCATTAACAACCATATGCGAAAAAAAATCAGTGTCTCCCTTTTTTTTTTTTTTTTCGTTACCAAACTGTCAAGTTAGTCCTCTAGAAAAGCTCGAGGAAAATGAAAAACTAAATACTTAAATGTAGATCTAAAAGATGAATCAGAGGGGAGGAGCCAAGATGGCAGACGAGAAAAGCCGTCAATCAGAGTGTCTCTCCAAAAAAGATGAATTTTAGAAGAAAGAAAAAAATAAGCTGGCAGAGAAACATAGATTGGGTGAGGGTGGGAAGGAAGGGTGCCTGAAACTACAGGAGACTCCACGGGAACACGTTGCGGAGGAGAACTGGAAGGAGAAAGGTCCCAAGAGGCTTGGAGACCAGCGACAAGGGTAGGTGGAGTGGTTAACTTTCCCTCCCTAGCATCTCGGACTGCTGGTGGGCTCCGGAGCAGTTGGAGAGACCTGCCGACACCAGACCAGAGAGGCTACCGTCAGTGAGCAGTGATCTCTTGCAGACTCAGCGCCGGGCTCTGAGCCCCTTTGGGGCACCTCCCCGGGTGCAGACTCGAGCCTATTGGCAGACGCCATAGTGCTCCATTCTCTCCTTCTGCGTCCCTACCCGTGGGTGCCCAGAGAGACAATTTAGCCATCACACAGAGGCATCTCCAAGGAACAGGACCTTTTCTTTTGGGGCCCTACAGCAGACTGAGGGGTACTCAGACTGCGAGCTCCCTACCCGCCAGCCCTCCCAGGTGCTACTTGCCTGGGGACTCCAGGAGAGTGGGGCAAATCCTGAG
>CAUYRB010063901.1:0-27201 GCA_963574695.1 Propithecus perrieri
AGAAACAATGGTGATATAGCACCTCTTGTATATTCCTGGATAGAGCTGGAACGCATTCTACTAAGTGAGGTATCCCAAGAATGGAAAGACAAGCACCACATGTACTCACCATCAGATTGGTATTAACTGATTCACACATAAGTGCACATATAAGAATAACATCTATTGGATGTTGGGCAGGGGAGAGGGAGGTGGGGGGAGGGGGGAGGAGGGAGGAGGGGATGGGTATTTGCATACACAAAGAGTGCAATGTGCACCACCCGAAGGATGGACATATCTGAAACTTGGACTTGGCAGGGTGGGGGGGAAGGGCAACATACATAACCTAAACATCTGTACCCCCATAATATGCTGAAATAAAAAAAAATTTAAATTGTAGAGTTGTGCTTTTAAACAGTGGAATGTTGATGAGTCATTTTGAATTGTTTCAGAGAAAAAATACAGTGGTGTCATTCATCTTGGTCTGTTCTTACTATTTCTATGAAACCTTTAGAATTTGATTTGCTTGATTTCAGATTTCTAACTTTTTAATGAAAAGGTAAATGTTATAGAGAATCAAAATGCTGGCCATATTATAAAACTATATTATTACTATTATTAATATGAATAAAATGGTTTATTTAAAAATATAATTTAAAAATTATGTACAAATCCATATGACAGGCATGGAAGGTGATAAAAGATGACAAATTTACAGTCCTTCACTTCAAGAAGTTCTATATCTAGCAGAAAAATTAAGACGTGTTCATAAATTGCTATAATAAAAATGGAGTGTAACCAGTATTATATGAGAGGCACAAAGGGACTGCTATGAAATTATACAGGGAGTGATAATTTTTTACCTATCCCTACCAATAAAAACAGATAAACTAGGACAGAAAAAGTCAAATCACACAAACAACATTGACAACAAATCTATGTGACAACTTACTTCTAAGAACTCCAACATATAAATAGATGAGAATAACCAACCAATAACAGCAAGACTCACATGCTATCAGCAACTGTGAGGGAGAAAGTGGGGGAAAAGTAGAGGATCTTCTGACAATCCTAAGGGCCAGAGAACTCAAAAATTCAAACAGGTACTCTTAGGAAATTTTAGCAAGCCAATTTGAGAACAAGGAAAAACAGCACAGGCTCCAAATCCTGAGTGATTACAGCTGGAACACATTTATATCAAATGATGCTGAAGTGTCCTGTTCCCCATGCATTTTCAGGAAAACTATTCATATCCACTCTTCCCTTCAAAGAGTACAGAAAAACTAATCTTATTTAAATAAGAAGAATGGGAAAGCTCAGTGATCAAATTTTATAAAAACTTACAAGAGTTAAAATTTAGATAAAGAAGTAAATAGGAAAAAAGACACTTTATGATACAAAATATATAATTCACATTAAAAAATAATTATTCTTATCCGTGTGCCCAATTACTCAGAAAAAAATTTCCCAATCGCCAAATACATTAGATGTAAATAAAAATGGGAAAAATCACATGGATAAGAGGGGTTAACTTCCTTTTCTCAATTCAAGACAGATTAAGTCAAAATTAAATGTATTAGGAAGGATGTAGAAATCTAAAAAATATAGTTGATAAGAAAATTGTTATAGAAATATTTAACCGCCTGATCCTTCATGACAGAAAATATACTTTGTTTTCAATTTCATATGGAATGTTTATGAAAATTAATCCTAACTTAGACTTCAAAGGAAAGTAGGATACATCCCCAAAAGTAGGAAGAAATCAAAAACCATTCCCTGGCTATAAGGTAATAACACTAGGAATCATTAACATATTTTTTAAGAAGCCCTTCCACTTCTAAATTATGCACACACACACATACATACACACATGTACACACACACATGCACTATTTAACAACTCTTAGGACCAAAGATATATCCAAAATTAATTTTTAGAATGTCTTAAAAATAATAGTAAAAACATGACATATTAAAATCTGTGGGATACAGCCAAAGCAGTTGTCAAAGGAAAGTTTATGGCATTAAAGAGCTGGTCAATAAATGTTAAAACAAATAAAAATAAGTGAATTAAAGATCCAATTCAAAAAACTGGGGGGAAAAACCATGTGAGGAAGAAATTGATAAATATGAAACCAGAAATTAATTAATCAGAATAAAACAAGTACAATAAATAAATATTTAAAAATATTCAAACTGTTAGCTAAACAAATCAAGAAGGAAAGAAAGAAAGCATCAATGCACACAATTAGAAATTTATACTGAGAAGGCATAAGGCATAAGTAATCATCAAAAATCAAATCACAAGTGACTAGACTACTTTTCTCAAAGATACGTTTGAGAGCTGTAGTAGTTTGTCAAAACTGCCATAACAAAATACCACAAACCAAAAAGTTTAAACAATAGAAATTTAGTTTTTCTTAGTTCTGGAGGCTAGAAGTCCAAGATGAATGTGTCTGCAGAGTAGGTTTCTTCTAAGGCCTCTCTCCTTGGCTTGCAGGAGGCTACCCACTCCTTGCTTCCTCACATGGTCTCTCCTCTGTGCACATATATCAATAATGTCTCTTTCTATATCCAAATTTCCTATCTTATAAGGATACCAAACAGAATGGATTTGGGCTAACCCTAACAGTTCCATTTTAACTTTGTCATCTCCTTAAAAGCCCTATCTCCAAATACAGTCACGTTCTGGGTACTGAAGTTAGAAAATCAACATATGAATTATGGAGGTACACAAATCAGCCTAGAACAGGAGGCAGCATAAAATATATAGCCGTTGAGGAAAAATGTAACTTACCAAAATTAATTCTGGTCCAGAAAGAAAATCAAAACCAACCAGTGTTCATAGGAGCATTGCTTACAATTGCCAAAAGGTGGGTTCAATCTAAGTGTCAATCAATAAGTGAATGAATAAACAAAATATGTTATATACAAAATGTATTATATACATATGATGGAATATTATTCGGTCATTATATGGAACAACATTCTCATACATGTTACATGAGTGAACTCTGATAACTGTATGCTAAGTAAAATAATCTAGACACACACACAAAAACAAATATTGTATGATTTCACGTGTGTGAAATATCCACAATACATAAATCCATAAATAGAATGTAGATTAATGCCACTGAACTATACACTTAAAATTATTAAAATGGTAAATTTTATGATATGCATATTTCACTATAATAAAAAATGGAAATTAACATGATTCGATATCTCTCCAAAATACATATACAAATGTCCAATAAGCAAATCAAAAGATGATTAATATCATTGACATTAGGTAAATGCAAATTGAAAGCACAATGAGATATCATTTCACATCTCCTAGGGATGGCAGTAATAAAAAGGTAGCTAATAAAAAGCATTGGTGAAGATGTGGACAAACTGGAATGCCTATAAACTTCTGATGAAGCATAAAATAGTGCCTCCACTTTTAGAAAACAGTGTAGCAGTTTTTCAAAAGGTTAAACATAAGTTAAGATATTAACCAGTATGGTAGACAATATTATTACCCCTCAAATATATCCATACCCTAAATGCCAGAACCTGTGGATATGTTGTGTAGCAAAGGAAGATTAAAGTTTTAGATGAAATTAAGTTTGCTATTCAGATCATGAGATGGGATTATCTGGGTGGGTCCAATATATCCACAAGTTTCCTTGTATCTCGAAGAGGGTGGAAGAAGACTGAGATAGATAGAAATCTGAAGATGGTACTTTGCTGACATTGAAGATGGAAGAGTAGGCCAATGTCCTAGTGAAGCAGGGAGACTCTTGGAGCTGGAAAAAGTGTGGAAATGGATTCTCCCCTCGAGTCTCCAGAAAGACAGAACTCAGCTCTGTGAAAAACTTTACCTTAACCCAATGAGATCTATTTTGGATTTCTGAACTCCAAAACTGTAAAATAATAAATTTGTGTTGTTTAAATCCAGTAAGTTGTGCCAATTTTTGTATGCTATAATAAATTGGTAAACCCAGCATTTGCCCTCCTAATATACAAGAGAAATGAAAATGTACACTCACAGAAAAATGTATACATGAGTGTTCATGATAGCCTTATGCACAATATTAAAAGAGTAGAAAAAACCCAGGTATTCATTAAGTGATGAACAGATAAACAAAATATGCTATGTCCATATAATGAAATATTATTCAGGAATAAAAGAAAATATAGTACTGATGCATGCTATAACATGGGTGAACTTTGAAACTATTATGTTAAGTGAAAGAAGCAATCACAAAAAACCACATATTTCATGATTGATTCTATTTATGTGAAAGGTTCGGAACAGGCCTATATATACAGACAGAAAGTAGATTAGAAATTGCCAAAGGCTGAAGGGCGTTGCTGGGAAATGAGGAGTGATTGCTAATGAGTACAAAGTTTCTTGCTGAGGTGACGAAAATGTTCTAAAACTGATTGTGGTGATGATTGTACAGCTCATTGTATATACTAAAATACTTCAAATTGTGTACTTTAAATGACTGTGTTATATGTTATACCAACTATATATCAACAAAGCTATTGCCAAAAAAGAAAATGAGTTGGATTGCCCTGTTAAACTGTACAATTTCTTTAACAAAATGAGAAAGTCATGGGTATGTGGTTACATATAAAGTGCTAGAAGATCAACTGAGAATTATGAGACTAATTGGGCTTCTCATCTTCTGATGTTCTTTTCCACAAACAGAAGATTACATTAGCAAAATAATCCTAATCTTTTTTCTTTTTCTTTTACTCCTTTCCTAGGTTGGAGATGAGGGGTTATAAAAGGTGAATTTGGAAACAGAAATGGCATAAATAGCCTAGCCCCTTGTTCCCTCTTTCCTTTTGGAAATGAACTTCCCACAGTGAGTATACAGTAATTCACAAATATTTTGTTTCTGCAGAAGGTAGGGTCTGCATTAGCCCTGTGTGGTTGAGTGGGGCTGCCTTGTTCTGTTGCTCAGAATTAGGAATCTCATTTATCTATAGATATAAACCATATTTCCTAGTAACGATGTTGATATTCTGGATTCCAGCTGCCTTAAAACTTTATTTCTCAACTGGATGAGACCTCAATTGGAGAAGAGGAGTATTCTTTGAACTCCTTCAAATCCCAAACGAACACATGATCTATTTATTGAGCGCCAAAATTTACAACATATTTTTAAAATGTGAAGTATGCAGTAGATAAGCCAAGTGTGCCTATTTCTTGCTTATATGTTCCAAAAGCAGTTACTATAGTTTCATAGTTACATTATTTTTCTATAACTCTGAATATATAATAATACGTGGAAATTAACTAAAGGGAGATAAAATGGTTCACTTCCTGTTTATCTTTGTTAAACCTATACTGATTCTTCTAATTGCCATGTCATTGCTGAATTTTATTAATCACACTCATATATTGGTTTTTAGCAGGGATTGAGATGCATAATTCCAAACAGCCCACACCTTCAAACTTCATCATTACTTTTGTGAACTCTCACATCAGCTACAAAGCATTACTTACAGAAGTTAGTGAGCTTTGGATATTTGACTCACTTCTTGATGCACCTATAAATACAGCCATGAACAATCTGAGATAATCGTATTTTTGAGGTTTATTTTAAAGTTTGTAGGTAGTTATAACTGTCCTTGCAATTTCTTTGTTAGATTCAAATACGATCATTGTGGTTTATTACAGCAGAATTGATTAACACTAACTAATGGAAGATGGAGCTTAGATATTACATTTCTTACTAGGTGAACAGACAACTTAATTTAAAATTAAGATATTCTAAAGTATATCTTTACTGCACTTAAACGGTGATTTTCTGTAACACAGAGTACATTGTTAATGTTCTTCACATTTTTGTTTTGGAAAGATTACCACTCTGGCTACACACAATTCAATTGTGTTTATTGAAGATTTCCATATGTGCATATTTTTGTTTCTGAAGGTCTCTAGATTTCTTTTAGTATTCATTTATGTTAGATATATTTGAAGAGCATGATGACAAAATAAACATCTACAAAATTAATTACTAACTTTCAAATTACTAAAATTAAAAGAGATATATTCTGTAAAATTTTCATGACTTTGACATTATACAGCATTAGTAGGGCCTCATAAAAGTTGTATTATTATCAATTAATAAATTATAATATTAAGTTTGCATTCAACATAAAACTGACATTAATTATTCTGTAGTGCTATTCATTTTTCTCCTTTCTTTAAAAGAATCACTACTGCAGAGTACAAGGTATATTTAATATTTCACCTTTGGTCTTCTAATTATCTTTAGCATTTCATGTCAATCTACATAATCTTGCATTTTCTTTCAATATCTTATAGAAGCTATGCTATGTAAAATATTACTCCTCATTTCAGACTATTTACTTCAGATCATTTTAATTTAAACTATTCACGGACATGACTAATGTTTTCTTACAGTGTATTAAAATCAGAATGCTTTAAAAAGAATAATGTGAACATTTAGAAATTTTTACTGTAAAGTCATTTATTCATTTATTTAAAATAAGAGACAGAAAGGAGAGAACAAGATTTGGGAAACAATGACAAGCTAATTCTGAATCTCCTACTCACAGTCTCCAAACAAATATAAAATCAGCCAGGACAATAAGTAAAATCACAAAGCTTTCACGTCATTAGTATTACTGGGAGGCAGAGAGAACACTGCAACCTTTAAAATTCCTTTAAGAAAAAAAATTACAGCAGAGGATCTGTTGCCTACCACTGCCTTCTCTGTAAGCCTATGGACATAGAGCAAAAGAACAGAACCTGGAAAGATGTCAAGGAAAAGAAGTGAGGGGAATAGAGGTCTTAGAGAAAGTAAATACAAAATCACTCCCAGTAAGAGAAACAAAGCAATAAATCTGAAAATACTAAATGCTACTCATGGCCTGATATTTCTTAGCTTTGGCTATGGAGAAGGGGCATGAACTGTGTGGGATCAGAAGTGTTAAATTCATGAAAACAGTGCATCCAGAGAAAAATCAGATGCACAGACCAGAAGCAGTAAATTTGGAGGTGAGGCAGTAATAGGAAAGAATGAAATAAACAGAGAATATTAAGCATCCTTAAAAAAACAAAAAAGAAATAAGCCAGTCCAGACCTTCTCCTTTCCTGAACTAACAGCAACAACAAAAAACTATCCACAAAAGACATTGCACAAAGGGGAGCAGAATTAACAAAAGAAGGTGATCTTAAACTAGGGATTCTGACCACAAACTAAATAGAATAAGAAAAAGGAAGTCACAACTAATAAGTACCATATAAAAGATTAGACAGTGTGAAGAATAAAGTTTTCAGCTCATGAAAATTCTACTCCCCAAAAGCAAATGGGGAGTTAAAGAAAATTGTAACATAACATTCAATTGAATTCAACACAATCAAACAAATATTTGAGGATAAGAAAATGACTGAGTCAGAAATGAAGAAACAGTCAAACTGAGAACCAAATCAAAGACTCAATAAACTTCACAATAGCAACAAAAAGTAAAATACTTAGGAATATATTTAGCTATGGAGATGAAAGATCTCTACAGGGAGAACTACAAAACACTGAGGAAGGAAATAGCAGAGGATGTAAACTGGTGGAAAACAATACCATGATCATGGGTTGGCAGAATCAACATTCTTTAAATGGCTATGCTACCCACAGTGATCTACAGATTCAATGCAATCCCTAATAAAATAACATCATTTTTCACAGATCTAGGAAAAAAATTCTATACTTGAGATGGAACCAGAGAAGACCCCGTATAGCAAAAGCAATCTTAAGCAAAAAGAATAAATTAGGAGGCATCGATTTACCAGACTTCACGCTATATTACAAGGCTATAGTAACCAAACAGCATGATACTTGCACAAGAACTGAGGCATAAACCAATGGAGCAGAACTGAGAACCCAGATATTAAACTGTCTTCTTATAGCCATCTAATCCTTGATAAAGCAGACAAAACACACACAGGGGGAAAAAATCCTCATTTAATAAATAGTACTTGGAAAATTCTATAGCCTCATATAGAAGACTGAATCAGGATCCATACCTCTCACCTCTCACAAAATCAACACACAGTGCATAACAGACATAAACCTAAGGCATGAAACTATAAGAATTCTGGAAGAAAATGTTGGAAAATCTCTAATAGATACTGGCCTAGGGAAGAATTTATGAATAAGACACCAAGGCAATCACACCACCAACAAAAATAAGTAAATGAGACCTGATCAAATTACAAAGCTTCTACACAACCAAGGAAACTGTCTTCTTTTGAAAGGTGTCTATTCATCTCTTTTGCTCACTTGTTAATGGGGTTGTTTGATTTTTTTCTCACTTATTTTCCTGAGTTCTATATAGATTCTAGTAATCAGCCCTTTAGTGGATGTGTAGCATACAAATATTTTCTCCCATTCTGTAGGTTGTCTGTTTGCTATTGTGATAGTTTCCTTGGCTGTGTAGAAGCTTTATTTCCCAGTCTAATGTCAAGAAACTTCCTAGAAGAAGAAATGCCTTCCATGTTCATTGCAGCATTATTCACAACAGCCAATATGTGAAATCAGTCTGTGTCCATTGACAGATGGATGAATATTATAGTCTGAATTTGTCCTCCCAAAATTCATGTTAAAACTAAATCATCAATTTGATAGTATTAGGAGGTGGGGACTTTATGAAGTGATTGAGTTGAGGTGTTGGTCCCTTATTTGTGCCAAGTATGCCATGTTAATATAAGATGCTAACAGTGGGGGAACTAAGTGGGTTTATAAAGGAATTATTTCTACTATTTCTGCAGCTTTCCTTTATGCCTAAACTGTTCTAAAATAAACATTTATTGAAAATTTAAACATCGTAATAAGGTAATATTTCAAACAGCTCTGTGAATACATTTAAATAAAACCTAGGAGAAATGGACAATTTCTGAGGCCAATGCAATTTATGAGAACTGAGCCTAGTAGTTGAAAAGCTTAATCGTACCAATTTGGTTTAAGGAATTAGAGAAATTTATCAAGGAGCTACCTTACTATGAAACATCAGGCACAGATGGATTCACAGAAGACTTACATTAGAACTTTAAACACTAGATAATTTGAAGTTTACTTAAAATATTTTAGAGTACAAAATGTAAGAGAAAGTTTCCAAATTTCTTTATGAAGCAATTATTTAATTGATGCCTAAACTTGATATAGAGAACACACAATAAAAGAAAAATACAGACCAATACCACATTTGAATGAATGAAAAATAATGAACACAATATCATTGAATAGGTCATGATGAAAATACATCAAGACCAATTGTAGTTTATAAAATAAATTCCAGAATGTTTCACTATTAGAAAATCAACTAATATATTTCATCATATTCATAAGTCTAAGGGGAAAAAAAATCATGCTATTAACTCCATAGATGCTGAATAAAACTTTAACAAAATTCAAAAGCCATTTCTAATAAAAATTATTGAAAAAATATGAATATGCAATAGGTCGATATTTCTTTGAGAATATATATACAATTTCAAATATATACATATATGTTTAGAGTATATCTTTTATATATATATCTACACCAGAGATATATATATATATGTGTGCATGTATTATATATATTTATATATATATATATAATACACACACATATATGTCACAAAGATCAGAAAAAGGCAAAAATACCCACCATTTTTCACTCATTTACATTGTGCTGAAAGGACTAGATATTGGAATTAGATTTGAGAAAGTAATTAAAAGCATTACAATATAAAAATAAGAAACAAAATTATTTTTATGTGCAATTATTATGATACAATTCCTGGCAAAACATAGAGAATCTTTTTAAAAAACCTTTTTAATTTCAGCATATTACACGGGTACAAATGTTTAGATTACATATATTACCTTTGACCCACCTGAGTCAGAACTTCAAGCATGTCCATCTCCCAGATGGTACACGCCACACCCATTAGTGTGTATATACCCATCCCCTTCTCCCCCCTTCCACCTGCTCGACATCTGATGAATGTTATTACTATCTGTGCACTTAAGTGTTGATCAGTTGATACCAATTTGATGGTGAATGTGGTGCTTGTTTTTCCATTCTTGTGATATTTCACTTAGCAGCATGGACTCCAGCTGTATCCAGGATAATACAAAAGGTGCTAGATCACCATTGGTTTTTGTGGCTGAGTAGAACTCCATGGTATACAGATAGCACTTTTTATTAATCCACTCATGTATTGATGGACATTTGGGTTGATTTCACACCTTTGCAATTGTGAATTGTGCTGCTATAAACATTCTAGCACAGATGTCTATTTTATACAATGTCTTTTGTTCCTTTGGGATGATATGCCCAGTAATGGGATTGCTGGATGAAATGGTAGTTGTAAATTGCAATGTGAATTAGCAATGAAAAATATTGGAGGAAGTAAAACACGGAAAAAATGGAACCACGATTTGTGGACAACAGAGATATTAGATGACAGTAATGCTATCAGGCAGGATCTGAAAGGAATGGAGCAACTTAAAATGAAAGAAAAATGAATAATTATTTGTGAAGGTCAAGGAAGAAGAAATATGTCATGGAATCAAGAGGCAACTGGAAAGATTAGATATGGAAAGGAATAGAGACAATTTTTCTGAAGAAATAAGGAAAAAAGTATAGTGAAAATATAGATGTGAGTCAGAGAAAAACAGAGGGATTTAATGTGTCCTTACATTTATTTTCTTTGTGAAGCAGGAAATGGAGATAATCTGTTGAGTGTGGGAGGACAGGTTGAGGACTTGAAGAGTGTGATAAATGTTTGAAACAGTAGCTATTAGGAATTCAGTCAGTATAATTATGATTTTTCTCCAAAGTTGTGCATAGCCTGAGATCAGGATCAGTAAAGATCAGAGATTATTTAATTCTGAGTTGAACATTGAAATAAATTATCTGTAAATCTTTAAATCTGCTTTGTAATGCCTGCAGCATTCAAATATGTTGTATCAAGATTCATATCTCTTGGGCTTCTCTTCGTCCCAGGCCTTACAGCTACAAAAGTTGGTTCACCTAAAAAAGCAAATAATAATAAAAATAATTAAATTTCAACTGTTTAAAAAGTAGACAATGTAAACCCAGTACACAACTCATGTATATTTTACTGCGTTGGTGAAACAAATGTTCTGTACAATAACAGGAAAAAAATCACATTTCTTTTTTTTAAAACGAGGAACTGAAGTTTAGTCTCTTAATCCCTTAGTTTCTCAGTTCCTCCTTAAATGAGAATAAGTCAAATTTTGAAATCATTGTACCCCAGAGAATCTTTTCTATTTAAATATCTGCAACATATGTCGATTTAAGACATGTCTGTCATTATTTAAGGTCATTGAAAATAAAGTATGCCTTTAGGAAAAAATATGGTCCTTTAAGAAGCATTCCTAAGTACATCCTAATTATTAGTGCTCTCCAAATTCCCTATCTGAAAGATATTTCAAGTGACCAATTCTGTATGTTATATTTTCTACATTAATAAAAATTGTTTCAGTGTTTGAGATTGATGCCCACAAAATAGTCTTGTCATTTCTATTAAATCTCTCTTTATATGAGTTTAATATTTTAAAGAGCATTTTATGCCACTAAAAGAATGAGACAGACAGCTGTGAAAATGGGACTACTGTATTTATTTCAAAAAGTAGGGAGGATAAAAGTAATACATCAGAAAATGAAGAAAAAGAGCAGAGTGGTCATTACCAGTGGTCATATAATCTCAGCAGGTTTTCATCAAATCTCTGTGTCAGTACTTAGAGAGAAATCAGTTTCTTTCTTGAGATGAGAGCATATTTTCTATCAATTAAATTAGTGTAAATGGGAGAAAACAAGTAGGATAGAGGAATATTAGAGAAGAAACAAGCATATCTTAAGGGCACAAACGTTCTCTCTACTTTGCCAAAGATCGGGCAAAATGCAAAAGACAATAGACTTGGTATTAATAATTACAATGGTTATCATCATCACAGAGACATTTTCTCAGTGTCTTTCAGGTAGGATCACTAAATGGTAAAATCATGGAATGGGTTTCCTTTTTGCTGAGTATGTGGAAGAGAAGAGGTCTGTGACTGAGTTAGTATGTTAGAATGCTCGTTGGACTTGAAGGAGACATAGTTTATAGTTTTAAACCTGCAACAAACTCATTCTGCAGAATTGAAAAATCTCCTTCTCTCTTTATTACGTCAGCATTACCATCTGTATAATGTAGTGAAAATAAATGATCCCTTAAAATTCTAACATTCTTTTAGTTTTCTCTCTTATTTTTATATTTTTGTTATAGTCTGACAATGGATACACTGTGCTATCATCAAAAATTTTATTCTTGGCCTCAACTCTTGTTCCTGTCCCTAGCATCATCTAAACCCTAATGAGGGCCAGAGGAGCTTGAACTATAGCAGTAACCTGTTGAGTGACACTTTTCAAGAGGTAATAATCACATATCCTGGAAGATACTTGCTTTAAAACAGTTACCCTTAAGTAAACTTGGATAATATTTTAAACTTAATATTCAATGGAAGGGAAAAAAATTGACTCTGACCACCCAATTAACATGAATTCAACCATCACCCTAAGTATTTACAGTTATTTTCCCCATGGTATTTCATAGCACTACCTCAAAAAATCAGTTAGACCCGAAGTGAGGCATTTCCCTTTATAAGTTTTTCTAAAAATTTTTAATTAGCACATAATAATTGTACATATTTCTTAGGTACAATATGATGTTTTGACACATGTATACACTGTTTAATGATCAAGTCATGATAATTAGCAAATCTATCACCTCTAACATTTATCATTTCTTTATTATCAGAACATTCAAAATTCTTTCTTCTAGTTACCTTAAAATATACATTATTGTCAACTATAGTCACTCTACTGTGCAATAGAACACCATAATTTATTCCTCCTGCCTAAGTATAATTTTATACCCCTGAACAACTTCTCCCCGTCCCTCTTCTCCCCACCCTCTCCAGATTCCACTCTCTACTTCTATGAGATCAACTTTTTTAGATTCCACATATAAGTGACATAATGCAGTATCTGTCTATCTGCTCCTGGCTTATTTCACTTAATGCCCTCCAGGTTCATCCATGTGGCTGCAAATGACAAGATTTCATTCTTTTTATGGCTGAATAGTATTCCATTATGAATATATGCCATCTTTTCTTTATTGAGTCATCATTGATGGACACGTAGTTTGATTCTATATCTTGGCTATTGTTAATAGCACTGCAGTAAACATGGGAGTGCCAATATCTCTTTGACACATTGATTTTATTTTCTTTGGATATATGCCCCCTACTGTGATTGGTGGATCATATGGTAGTTCTGTTGTTTTTTTTTTTTTTTTGGATTTTTTTCCAAAGGTCCTTTCATTTTTTTTTTTTTTTATTTCAGCATATTATGCGGATACAGATGTTTAGGTTACGTATGTTGCCCTTGCCCCCCTTCCCCCCTAGGTAGTTCTGTTTTTAATTTTGAGAGAAACTTCCATACTGATCTCCATAATGGCTATACTAATTTGAATTCATACCAGCATCGTGTATAGGTTTCCTTTCGGTCACATTCTCACCAAAACTTGATATTTGTCATTTTAATAATAGCTAGTCTAACTGTAGTGAAGTGTATGTCATTGTTATTTTAATTTGAACTTCCCTGATGGTTTGTAATATCGAGTATTTTTTATATACTTGTTGGTCATTTGTATGTTTTATTTTGAGAAATGTCTATTCAGGTCTTTTGCCCATTTTTTAATGAAATCATTTGTATTTATGCTGTGGAGTCATTTGTGTGCCTTATATATTTTGAATACTAACCATTTGTCAGATGTATAGTTTGTAAATATTTTCTCTCATTCTGTAGGTTGTCTCTTCACTCTAGCGATTGTTTGCTTTGCTGTGCAGAAGCCTTTTGGTTTGATATAATCCTATCTGTCTATTTTTACTTTTGGTGCCTATGCTTTTGAAATCTTACCCAAAACATCCTTGCCCAGACAAATGTCATGAGGTATTTCCTTTAGGTTTTCTTCTAGTACTATCATAGTTTCAGGTCCTACATTTAAGTCTTTAATCATTTTTGAGTTGAGTTTTGTATATGGTGAAAGATAGGGATTTAGTTTCATCCTTCTGCATGTGGATATTCAATCTTCTCAGCACCATTTATCGAAGAAATTTTCTTCAATGTGGGTTTTGGTACCTTTGTTAAAAATCACTTGACCATTGATGCATGGGTTTATTTCTGCAGTCTCTATTCTGTTGCATTGATCTATGTGTCTACTTTAATGACAGTACCATGATGTTTTGATTGCTGTATCTTTGTAGGATATTTTGAAGTCAGATAGTGTGATGCTTCCAGCTTTGTTCTTTTTGCTCAAGACTGCTTTGCTATCTGGAGTCTTTTGTTATTCCATATGAATTATAGGATTGATATTTTTTATTTCTTTAAGAGTTTTATTGGTATTTTGACAGGAATTGCACTGAATATATAGATCACTTTGGTAACACGGATAATTTAACAATATTAATTATTCCAATCCATGAACACGTGATCTTTCCTTTTATTTATGTCCTTTTCACATACTTTCATCAATGTTTTATTGTTTTCAGAGTAGAGATATTTCACATTCTGGGTCAAATTTATTCCTAGGTATTTTAATTTTTTGTAACTTTGTAAATGGATTTGTTTTCTTGATTTCTTTTTCATATATTTCACTATTAGCACATAGAAACGCTACTGATTTTGTATGTTAATTTTCTATGCTGCGATTTAACTGAATTTGCTTATTAGTTCTAACAGTTTTTTAGAGTTTTCTATATGCAACCATCCTTCAGTATCCACTGGGGATTGGTTCCAGTATCCTCTGTGGATAGCAAAATCTGCAGATGCTCAAGTGCTTTATATAAATGGCATGATATTTGCATATAACCTACACACGCCCTCCTGAAAACTTTAAATTATCACTAGATTATTTATAATACCAAAAACAATGCTTATACATCACTTCATTCATGTGTATTCAATGTAATATTTGATACACAGAAAATTTAAGTTTTTTGAACATTGTGAAAATTTTTCCCAAATATTTTCAATCCACAGTTGGTTGAATCCCTGTAGGAGGAACCCATGGATGCAGAAGATTGACAGTATAAGATCATGTCATCCGCAAACAAGGACAATTTGACTTTCTCCTTTCCAACTGAGATATATTTTATTTTTCTTTTCTTTTACCTAATTGCTCTGGCTAGGAATTACAGTACTGTGTTGAATAGAAATGGTTAAAGTAGGCATCCTTGTTTTGTTCCAGATCTTAGAGGAAAAACTTTGAACTTTTTCCAATTCAATATAATGTTAGCTGTAGGTTTTTCACATATGTGTTATATTGCATTGAGGTACGTACCTTCTATACATAATTTGCGGAGAGTTTTTATCCTGAAGGGATGTTGAATTTTATCAAATACTTTTTCTGTATCTATTGAAATGGCCGTATGTTTTTTGTAATTTATTTTGTTAATGTGATGAATCACATTTATTGTTTTGAATATTTTGAACAATCCTTGCATCTCTGCAATGAATCCAACTTGATCATGGTGAATGATCTTTTTAATGTGCTGTTAAAATTGGTTTGTTAGTATTCTGTTGAGAATTTTTGCATGTACGTTTATAAGGGATATTGTTTTCCTCTTTTGTTGTATCTTTGTCTAGCTTTAGTATCAGGATAATGCTGGATTTCTCGGATAAATGTGGAAAATTTTTCCCTTTCAATTTTCTGGCACAGTTGGAGAAGAGTTGGTATTAGCTCTTCTTTAAATGTTTGGTAGAATTCAGCTGTGAAGCCATCAGGTTCTGGGATTTTCTTTGATGGGAGACTTTTTATTATTGATTCAATCTCAATGATCATTATTATTCTGTTGACACTTTCTACTTCTTCCTGATTCAATCTTGGTAGGTTGTATGCGTCCAGGAGTTATCCATTTCTTCTAGGTTTTCCAATTTGTTGGTTTATAGTTGTTCACAATAGATTTTCTATGGTCTTTTATATAGTTTTTTGCTATCAGTTATCTCTTTGTTCTTTTCATATTTATTTGAGTCTTTCTTAAATTAGTCTGCCTAAGTTTTATAAATTCATTTCTGTTTTTAAAAATCCAACACTTTGTTTTGTTGATCTTTTGTATTTTTAAAATCTCTAATTCATTCATTTCTGCTCTAATTGTTAGTATTTTTTCCTTCTATTAATTTTGGGTGCACAATCAGCCCTCTGCATCTGCAAGTTCTTCATCTTCAGATTTGGCCAACCACAGATTGAAATATTTAAAATATTTGAAAATATAAAATAATGAAAATAAAACCAATACAGTATAACATTGATTTATATAACATTTACATTGTGTTAGGTATAATAAGTAATATAGACATAATTTAAAGTATACAGGAGGATATACATAGGTTATATGCAAATACTATGCCATTTTATATAAAGGACTTGAGGATCCAAGAATTTTGATATTCACATAAGGTCCTGGAACCAATACCCCATGGGTATCAAAAAGCAATTGTAGTTTGTTCCTGTTTTTCTAGTTTCTTGATGTGAAACATCAGGCTGTTTATTTGAGATATTTCTCCTTTTGCTGTAAACCTCTGAGTACTGCTTTTGCCGTTTCCCATAGGTTTTGATATATTGTGTGTCTTTTTCATATGTATCAGTATAATTTAAATATCCCCTTTTAATTTTTTAATAGATACATTGGTTGTTCAGGAGCATGTTTTTAATTTTCTTGTATTTGTATACATTCTGAAGTTCCTCCTGTTATTGGTTTCTAGTTTAATATCATTGTGTTGAGTAAAAGTATTTGTCATGATTTTTATTTTTTCAAATAAAAATTTGTTAGACTCATTTTGTGTCCTACCATGTGTTCTATCCTGGAAAACATTCCATGTGCACTAGAGAAGAATGTATATTTTGCTTCTTTGGGTGGAACATTCTGTATATATATGTTAGGTTCAGTTTTTCTTAAGTGCAGTTTAATTCCAATATTGTCTTATTAATTAGGCTTTCAGGTTTATCTGACCATTGTTGAAGGTGGAGATATTGAAGTCCCTACTATTATTTTGTTGCTATCTACTTCTTTCTTTATATCAATTAATAATTGCTTTATGTATTTAGGTGCTGTGAGGTTGGGTGCATATGTATTTACAATTATTATTATTTTTTTATTAATTGAGCCCTTTATTATTAAGTAATGACCTTTGCCTCTTGTGACAATTTTTGACTTGAAGTTTATTTTATCTGATATAAGTATAGCTACCCCTGCTGTCTTTTTGTTATCATTTACATGGAATATCATATTCCATCTCTTTACTTTTAACCTATGTGAGTCCTTAAGGATAAAGTTGGCCTCTGGTAGGCAGCATATAGTTGGATATTGTTTTTGAATTCAGCCACTCTAAGCCTTTTAATTGGAGAATTTAATACATTTACATTCAAAGTAATTATTCATAGGTAAGGAATTAATAATGCCATTTTAATTTTTTTGCATCATTCATCAATTTATTTCTATAATATTTATTTTTACAATCAAAGGTTTAAATTTGCTGAGCATGAAAGATTTATTCTACAGCCAAAATCAGCTCTTACTGAGTTATTTCAATTAATAGACATTTTTTATACTCCTACTCAAAAAATCTAACTACAAATTTTCTGAGAAACTGAGATTTTGTATAAATCATTCTCATAAATTGTCTATTCAAAAACTATTAATTCTTTCATTCACTCAATATACATGTAATGGTCCTACTATGTGCCAGGCACTATTTTATTTTCTTTTTTTTTAAATTCGGGATATTATGGGGGTATAAACAATTTTGTTACATGAAATGCCTTGCTCAAGCCAGGGCCACAAGTGTGTCCTTCCTGCATATAGTGAGCCCCATTTCCATTAGCTGTGGGTTTACTCACCCCATCCCCTCTACCCCCTCCATCCCCGTACCTGACTATCACCCAGTGAGTATTACTACCATGTGAGCACCTTAATGTTGATAAATTAGCACCAATTTGGTGGTGAGTACACGTGGGGCATGTTTGTCCATCGTTGTGATACCTCACTTCAAAGGATGGGCTCAATCTTTACCCAAGATAATATAAGGGGTGCTAGATCGCCATTTTTTTTGTAGTTGAGTAGTATTCCATGGTATATATATATATACCACATTTTATTAATCACTTACTCATGTATTGATGGGCATTTTGATTGCTTCCATATCTTTGCAATTGTGAATTTTGCTGCTATAAACATTCGAGTGCAGATGCCTTTATTATAGAATGTCTTGTTTTCCTTTGGATAGATGCCTAGTAGTGGGATTGCTGGATCAAATGGTATTTCTATTTTTAGCTCTTTGAGGTATCTCCAAATTATTTTCAACAGGGGCTGTACTAATTTGAAGTCCCACCATCAATGTAAGAGTGTTCCAATCTTTCCACATCGACACCAGCATTTGTTATTTTGGGACTTTTTGACAGAAGCCATTCTCACTGGAGTAAGGTGATATCTCATTGTAGTTTTGATTTGCGTTTCCCTAATGATTAGAGATATTGAGCACTTTTTCATATGTTTGCTGGTCATTATTTTTGTTTCTGATTCTTTTGTAGAACATTTGTTTCTATCTATCTCGTTTATCTTTGTGATTTGGTGATTTTCTTTAATTCTGACTTTTGATTTATTTCTCTATATTGTTTGTATATCTACTATTTTTTGTTTGTTTTACAGTTACCCTGAGGCTTACATAAAACATCTTATCATTTTAATAGACTATTCTACAATGACAACAACTTAACTTCAGTTGCATACAAAAATTATAGCATTTACCACACACACTATTTATATTTTCATAATTTATCTTTTTATGTTATGTAATTCTTAAAAACTTATTGTAACTATCATGTTTTTGACTGTTTTAACTTTATTTAACCTTCCTACCAGAGATATATATGATTTACAGACCAACATGACAGTAATGGGGTATTTTGGATTTGACTATATATTTACCTTTACTAGTGAATTTTATACAGTCGTATGTTTTCGTGTTAGTAGTCAGCATTCCTTCATTTCTGCTTGAAGAATTTCCTTATGCATTTCTTGTAGGGGAGGTCTAGGTGTGATGAATTCTCTCAACTTTTGTTTGTCTGGGAAAGACTTTATTTCCCCTTCATTTCTGGAGAACAGCTTCTCTGAGTATAGATACTTGCCTACTAGTTTTTCTTTTCTTTTCTTTTAGCACTTTGAATATACCATCCCATTCTCTCCTCACCTCAGGCTTTCTGCTGACATATGTACTGATAGTTTAATGGATATTTCCTTATATGTGACTTTCACTTTTCTTTTGGCTGTTTTTAAAATTCTCTTTGTTCTTGCCTTTTGACAGTTAAATTATAATGTGCCTTGATGAGGGCCGCTTTGGGTTGAATATTTTTGGGAATTTTTAATCTTTATGTATCTGGATGTACATATGTCGTCAAAGACTTGTCAATTGTTTAACAATTATTGTATTAAATAAACTTTTTGTCCCTAGTTTTGTCTATTCTCCTTTGAGAATCCCCATAATGTGATTTTTGTTTGTTGAATAGTGTTCTGTAAGTCCTGTAGGTTGTCTTCACTCTTTTTCTTCCTTATTTCTATTTTTTACCTCTGACTGGGTAATTTCAAATGATTTATTTTCAAGTTCAGAGATTCTTTCTTCTGCTTGATCTAGTTTGCTGTTGATGCTATTATATTTTTATTTCATTCATTGAATTCATCAACTCTAAAATTTCTATTTGGTTCTTTTATATGACGTCAATATCTGTTAAATTTTCATTCAGATTGTGAATTATTTCTCTGATTCTTCTGAATTGTCTTTATGTATTCTCTTGTATCTTGGTGAGTTTCCTTAAGATCATTATTTTGAATCTTTTCAGGCAATTTAAAAATTTTGTTTTATTGGTGTCAGTTGCCGGTGAGTTATTTTGTTTCTTTGGTGGTGTCATGTTTTATTGCTTTTTCATGTTTGTTGTGTTGCTGCATTGTTGTCTGTGAATCTGGTGAAAAATGATCTCTTCAGAACTTTACAGAATAGCTTTTATAGAGAAAGAATTTCACCTACAAATGAGTTTAGTGTGCCAGTTGTTAAGGGTGTGGGGCTCTGGCTGAGTAGATGCAGTAATATAGCTTCTGTGCAGCTTCTTCAGCTGCAATCAACATCAGTATTAATCACTGTGGATGCCTCAATGGCCTAGGCTGTAGGAGTTTGTGGCAGTGATGGTGGCAGCATATGTTATTACAGTCCTAGGTGGCAAGGGTTTTTGGAGTGTTCCCCACAATGGGGAGACCTAGCCGAAAGGATCCTTCTTGATGTCAGGTCTGACAAAGGCTATAAGCACCTGCAGCAGCACCGGGGTTCCAGGGCACAAGTGCTCAGAGCAACTGTAGAGTCAAGATCCTAAGCTGAGAGTCTTGAAAATCTATTGTGGCACCTGGGTCTTGAAGTGTGGGTTTACTCTCTGAGGAAGGGTTGGAAGTAGATTACCCATAGAGACAGGATCTGTGACTCTGGGGCATCCCCCAACAGTCAGGCCCAAGAGGCTGGGTTGTAGTTGTGACTCTGGCCCCTCTCCTGGGGGCCAGAGTATAACACTGGCTCAACTTTGAGGAAGAAGAGATGCTCTGGAGATTTGGGAATGGGTAGCAGGGTACAGCTGCAATTATGGGAACCAGAGTCAATAGGGCACAGTAGCAACTCAGGTCCTGGGGGATAAGGCACTCTGTAGTGGTGGCTCTGGAACCACCAGAGCCAGGTGCAGTGGCTGCAAGGACTCCAGGAGAACACAGCTGTTGCTTGCGCCCTGGGGATCAGAGAGCAGCATAGCAATGATTCCACTTCCTTGGGAGTAGCGTACCTCAGCAGCTCCAGGGAAGTAGAGTATTTGAGTTATTTGGCCTCTAGGGTGAAGTATCTCAATTCAGCCAATGCTCTGTTTCCCGAGAACATAAGATACCATGTCAGTTTAGCCCTGGGATGAATGACTGCTCAGCTTGGCAGTCATTAATTCCCTGGGAGGCAACTCATCTCTTCAGCTCAGGTCCAGGGATCATTATTGTTCTGGGTGGCCATGGCATCATATCCCTGGGATGTAGGGTATTCCTTCAGCTTAGACACAGTTGAACATGTCTTATCTGAGCAGCCAATACACCATTTCCAAGGAGGTAAGGACACTGCTCCTACTCAGGCACTGGGGAAGATGGACCATGAGTGCTCTGGGTGGCCAAGGTACAGTTTACTCATGAGGCAAGGCACTGCTTCAGCTCAGAAAGAGGGGGCCATGACTTATCTGGGTGGCCAAAATGTCATTTTTCTAGCAGCATGTGAGATGTTGCTTTAGCTCAGGCAGAATGGAACAAGGTGCAGTAGCAACTGGGATGGGTAGATGGAGCAGCCCTGCCAAGGCACCATTTCGCCTGGAGGCAATGCCCAACTTCAGGTCAGGCCCTAAGAAGCAGGGCACGGTGGTGACTGGAAGAGGTAGATGGAGTGGATCTATCAAGACGCTGTTTACCTAGAAGGTAGTGCATAGATTCAGCTCAGGCACAGAGGGTCAGGGCATAGCAGTGACTGTGAGGGCTAGATAGAGTGGCTCCATGGCCATTTGGACCCATGGGGTAGGGTGTAGCAGCAGTTTGGCTAAGGGATGGCAAAACACCAGGCAGGTGTGGTTCAGCAGTGGGTAAGCCTCAAGGATGGAAGTGTGCTGTCGCCATTCACCTCCAGAGCAGGACACAATCTAGCAGTATTTCCAGTTTGAAGATGGCACAGTACAGTAACCACAAAGACCACAGCAAGTGGAGCACAGTGTTAGCTCCTTCTCGGGCGAGAGCACAGCTATGTTGAGTCCAGGGAGCTCCCTCAGCTGGGTTTAGTGGCTGTGATGACTGCAGGGGTCCCTAGTGGTGAGGACTGTAGGTGTCCAAGGTGTTGACAGGGCCTGCTGGGCTCCTCTTCTTACCTTTTTTCCACAGGAAGAAGATCCTCCTGGTTTGGAACTAATCCTGGCTGGGGCATTGGGTGGTAGAGAACAGATGTTTCCTTCCATTACCTATGTGGCTATCCTAGGTTTCTGTGCACTACAGGGTTTCTGCTACTCTTTTGATGTACTCTAGCATTCTTCATTAGTTATTTTCATGAAAATATAGTCGTTTATATATTGTCTTGGTTTTATTTGTGGGGGGATGGGCGCTAAGGGCTTCTAGCCTGCCTCTTGCTGACATCACTCTCTCAGGCATTTTCTATTCTGTCACTACTTTCGGATATACAATATAAACACAAATTAAATGTGTTTTTAGGAGAAAACAATGTCCAATTTACACTTTATTTGAAATATCTAAGATGTATGCTGTAGTGAACTTGAGTATTTAGCTTCATGCTGGCTTGACTTGCAAAAACGAAGCCTAAAATCTTTTAAATTTTAGGCAAAATATATATTATTACAAAATATACCAATTTTAAGCACATGTAAATTCTCAATTCTTGGTATTTGAAACTTTGGATTTCCTCTGCTGATGGAAGATTCATATTCAAATAGTTTAATAAACTTTTAAAAAACAAGATCACGGCATTTGGTTTTGTTTTCCAAAGTCTATTGCTCCCATTATCATGTTAGGCAATGCAATGACTACCATATCTAAATATGTTCTCTGTCCTTACTAACGTATCTTAATAAGGAAAACTTCCTGTCTCCATCCATATTTTTAGGAGGACAATGTAGAAAGTATTTAGCCTCATTTCTCTTGCGTGACACCTGAGTGGAATGGGTGCAATTAACTATACAAGAATCTTCTTTCTGAAATTGCATATTTCTTTTGTGCATAAATAGTGAAGACAAATAAATAAAATTTGTTCTCTTATCTCTTACCTTCCAAGTTTCTATGTGATTTAGTTCCCCAAACTCTTTCGCCAGTGACAAGAACTAGCCATCTAGAACAGGAGTTGATAAACTATAGGCCAAAAGCCAAATTTGGTCTGCTATCGTTTTGTAACTAAGTTTGTTTTGGAACACAACCACACTCGTTTCTTGACATATTGGCTATGATTACTTTCAAGCTAAAACAATAGAGTTCAGTAGTTGTGACAGAGTCTGTATGTTTCACAAAGCCAAAAATATTTACTATCTGGCTTTTACAGAAAATGTTTGCCAAACCCTGAAAGCTAGCCCCACACAACTTGTGCTACAATTTCAAATCCATTTAGGAGTTTGAGAAGGCATATCATATACATTTAGTGTTTATTTTTTAATTTTTGAGTTCGTGTTACATTTACATAGTGAAAAACTCAAAATATATAAAATGTTATACACTTAGAAATCTCACTTTCACTTCCCATCTTCCCTGTTTCACCTTGCCACTTATAGGTAGTTGTTCTGATTAGTTTCTCATTTAACTTTCTAGTGTTTCTCTATGCAAAGATAAGCCATTATTAATATATATTTACATATTTTTGGCTTCTTGTGTCTCTCCCTTTTTATACAGCAAGAAATAGGAACAACATATATATCTATATTTATATATAGTCTGTATTTAACAATTTTCATTAAACGGTGTGATCTTTATATTAGTGTACAAATATTTTTCTCATTGGTTTTCATAGCTGTGTAATATGCCATTAAATGATTATTTTGTAATTTATACAATCAGCTCCATATTGTTGGACACTTGGTCTATTTCTAATTGTTTTCTACTGTAAGAAATGACACAATGAATATACCTGTACTCCTTAATAACAACATAGTCATACTTTAAATGCTATACTGCTGGTGGTTGTTTGAAATATATGTATTTCATATCTGGATAGCACTGATTTGATTTGAATAACAAGGAGGGGAATATAGCAAAAACTTGGAAAAGATTGGAAGCTCAAGAAATTAAGCAGGAATATAATTTGTAAACTCCCTAGCCCAATTTAATACTGTGTAATTAAATGAAAACAGGAAGAGAATTAGAAAATATTCAGATCAATTCAGTGGCCAAGTGTGCTATAATTTCAGGACTATAAACAATATATTTCTCCTCTCGGATGCAGGAATAAGAGCGCATAAATATATATTATATAAGTGATTCACTGCAAAGAGAACATGGATCTGTGGAAAACCTCCAAAGACAAAGACAACATGAAGAAAAGTGGAAAGTCAACCTGGAAAATCAATATGAACAAGTGAAAGAATGTGTACATTTACAGCACAGTGACAATAATAACCTTTAGTAAATAATGCAAGGGAAAAAATCAATAACATCCACAATCTCAACAAAATTGGGGAGAAGCAGAAAGCCAGTGAAACCCAAATGACACTTGTTATCATTCCAACATACTGGACCCTCAAAAAGTTGAAATTTTCAAATTGAAATCTTTGAAGTGTGCTTTTGAATTTACATAAATTTCGAGATAAAATTTGACATAACAAAAAGTGAAAGGGCAAAAAGATACATAGTACCGTACCTCCAAGTACACACAAAAAATGACAACAATAGATTATCTTTTTTCTTTTTAAATACTTCACTATATGTAAAGCTGCAGTCCCCAACCCCCAGGCCACGGACCAGCACCGGTCCATGGCACTCCAGGACCCATGTCCACAGCAGGAGGCAAATGGCAGGTGAGCTAGCGAAGTCCCACTTGCACCCACAGCTGCTCCCCATCGCTGCCCAGAGCTCACATCACTGCCCAAGCCCTGCCTTCCAGTCAGTCAGATCAGCAGCAACATCAGATCCTCATAGAAGCGCCACCCCCACTGCAAACTGTGCATGCGAGGGACCCAGGTTGCATCTCACGGTGAGAATCCCAAGCCTGATTATCTGAGGTGGAGCCAAGGTGGAGACGCCTACCCCTACTAAACCCCCCATCCCCCGCCGCCCCGGTCTGTGGAAGAACTGTCTTCCATGAAACCAGTCCCTGTCCAAAAAGTTGGCGACCGCTGATATAAAGGTTATCCTAGCACCAGGCCTACTTGCAATAGTTTGACTGCCTCCCTAGGGTAACTACTGGCTTCTGCTCCCTTGTGCCTTTAAAAAAAAAAAAAAAAGATTATACATAATATTAATAATTGCACATATTTATGGGGTACATGTGATTTTTGGTACATTCCTACAATGTGTAATGATCAAATCAGGATATTTAAGTTATCCATCAGCTCAAATATTTATTATTTCTTTGCATTGGAAACATTTCAAATCTTCTAGCTATCTTGAAATATATAGTAAATTATTGTTAATTATTGTCACCCTGCTGTGCTATTGAAAACTAGAACTTATTCCTTCTATCTAATTGCATTTTTGTACATTTTGTACCAAACTCTATTCATCCTCCCTTCCCTCTTCTTGCTAGCCTCTAGTAACCATCATTCTACTCTCTACCTCCATGAAATCAACTTTTTTAGCTCCCACATATGAGTGAGAACAAGTGATATTTGTCTTTCTGTGCCTTACTTATTTCACTCAATATAATGTCCTCCAGTTCCATCCCTGTGGTTGCAAATGACAGGATTTTTTCTCAGTATCATTTATTGAAGAGGGTGTCTTTTTGCCAATGCGTGTTTTTGATGCCTTTGTCGCAAATCAGTTAGCTGTAAATACATGGCCTTGTGGCTTTAATCCACCCAGCATATTGCTCTTATCATGCTAATTTTCCACAGATAATATGCAGTAACTCCCATTATGCATAGATTGAAATACAACTTAGTGTGACATTCAAGATTCTCCACACCATCTGCGCCAGTACATTTCCTAAGTGTAGCCTATGTTTTAGTAAAATTGAATTATTTATAATTCTTCTCACGTATTCTGGGATTTCCTGCCCTGATGTTTTCAATCTGCAGAAATGTCATTCTTTCTCCTAACCCCCTACACACCTACTCACTTATTCAAAAAAATACTAGAATGCCAATTCTCTGGGAAGCCTCCCCTGGTACTTTCACTGAAAAATAATAAACAATTCCTTGATGTTCACGTAGTACTTGCTTAACCTCTTAACACTATCCATAACATTCAATTTTATTTATGAACAATTTTTTTCCTATTAGGATATAAAAATGTTAAGGGCAAATGTAATACCTTAAGTCATATTTGCAAGCACCAAAATCTGTGAACAAACAGCTAAAAGTACAATGGCACCAATAAGTCATATTTATCAAAAACCTTTCATCTTTCTGCCTTTATAAATGTAAATATCTAGATAAGAGTCTGAAGAGAGAGGTAAGATAAGAAGGAAAGAAAAACAATTGAAAAGATAGAGAATGAGATTCAAATGCTATTTTTTATTCTTCCCTATCCTCTCCTCATTTTGAATAGAAAGTTGAAAAATAAAGAATAGTTTCTGTATAATACCATATTCATATTTTTTTAAATTCAAAAACAGCCCCTGCAGTAACCCAAGGAAGTTTTCCCTGGAAGTTAAAAGTAGTTAATCCTAAAGAGTATACAATATTTTGTCAATATTTATATGTAATTGATTTTATTGTGCATCTTTTTATATAACAGGAAGAAAGAAAAAAGTTGCTGATTAAAATATGACATAACATTAATTGAAAAATAAATTCAGCCTGATATGCAATCTTAAAATTTATGAAATATGCTCATTTAAACCAAATAAATTTATTATTAGTTTATACAAACACACTATTTTTATGAAGTCAATGTTCTTGTGTAGACTAAAAGTAAAGTTACATGGTGCTGATGCTCTTCTATGTGTTTTAAAGGAAATACATAAACAGGCATCTGTCCAAAGTGAATGAATATTCATGATGGAGGATTCCGCATTAGTTGTCAATTTGGCATTACTAGACCAAAATCAAATATATATTTAAATTAAACAAAGTGGAAACATACAACATTAAGCCCAATATTTCCTAGGATTGTCAGATTTCTGATCACCCATTTATATTTATGAATATCCAATCTCCATACACCTTGCATTTAGTAAATAGATACTCCAGGGCAGAGCTAAAGAAGCTGGTTGCTATACTGCAGCTTAGTGGCTTACCCACTGTAGGCACAGGCCATGTCCAAATATGCAGTGATTGGCTAATCGAAAGCAGTTGTCACTCAAATGTTTATAGCAGCACAATTCATAATTGCAAAGATGTGGAAACAACCCAAGTGTCCATCAATACATGAGTGGATTAAT